>JAPEUW010000094.1:0-92674 GCA_027946445.1 Ascochyta clinopodiicola
GGTGTACTTCTGTCTGAGATAGATGCCCGTTCACGATACAAGGGGGTGCCTGAACGGAGTGGAAATACGAGCTGCTTGCACTGAGCATCTGGTGATCATTTACAAGAAAACCCCGGG
Source organism: Ascochyta clinopodiicola (assembly GCA_027946445.1). Classification (NCBI taxonomy): domain Eukaryota; kingdom Fungi; phylum Ascomycota; class Dothideomycetes; order Pleosporales; family Didymellaceae; genus Ascochyta; species Ascochyta clinopodiicola. The sequence goes on from JAPEUW010000094.1 coordinate 118, forward strand.
TGCGGCAAATCGTATTTTTACTCCGTTCAGACACCCCCCTTGTATAATGCACAACAGCAAAGTTTCCTCGCATTGGAAAGTCCCAGTTCCCCTTCCTCGGGATTCTCGAATTAGTGATGTCTTTTGCTTGGTTGGACGCGTGTTGGCTGGTCGGACGCGTGTTGGCTGGTTGAACGCGTGTTGCCTGGGTTAGTACTCATCCGGAACTCGACCGTGAACGGGGCGTTTAGCCGCAGCATTCCGGGCCCAATGGGATGCGGATTCCTATCTCCGCAACGCATTAGCCATAAATGGCAACACAATCTTGACCTCAAATCGACAGCTATAGACCGCTACAACGATTGCTCTCCACCGCTTTATTACGTTTACAAGATCGCCATGTCTGACCGTCTCGAAGACACTCCGGTGCGACAGTCGTTCCCAGAACGACCGCAGTTCCAGGAATTCATGAAACCATGTCGCTTCGAGGGCGAGATAAACGCACTAGAGGTTCGCGGGAAGATTCCCCCCGAGATCGACGGAACATTCTATAGAGTCATGCCAGATCCACAGCTACCTCCCTTCATTGAAAATGATCCGGTAAATATACCTCTGCGAACACATGCCACTTGAGAAGACCATGACGAACTGACACATCAATTACAGTGGTTTAATGGGGATGGGAATATCAGCGCGTTCCGAATTAAAGACGGGCGCTGTGACTTCAAGCAACGCTATGTCAGAACAGAGAAATTCGTTAAAGAGAGAGAGGCAAAGAGGGCGCTAGCGGGTAAGAGTGATCTGTAGGTCTGACTTCAGCGTGTACTCACACAGTGCAGGCAAATATCGCAACAAATACACGGATCTTGTGCAGATCAAAATTCGAAGTACTGCCAACACCAACGTTGTTTATTTCAATGGTCGTCTACTGGCGTGTAAGGAGGATTCCCCGCCGTATTCTTTGGACCCCAAAACACTAGAAACCATAGGACTTGAGGACTTCAACGGACAATTACCATCCATGACCTTCACGGCTCATCCAAAACTCGACGATGAGACAAAAGATCTTCTTTGTTTTGGCTACGAAGCGAAAGGCGATGGCACTCCGGATATTTGCTTCTTCACGATAGATTCGTCGGGCAAGTTTACGGAAACGGTATGGCTGGTTTCGCCGGTGTTGGGCATCATACACGACTTTGCCTTCACCAAGAACTGGGTAAGTTCCCTATTCATCTCAACCTTTAGCTCAAACTAATAGAGAAAGGTACTGTTCCCCATGATACCACAAATATGCGACATGGAGCGCATGAAACAAGGTGGCGAGCACTGGCAGTGGGACCCTGAAGTACCGTTCTACATCGGTGTTCTACCACGTCACGGCGCGACCGGATCCGACGTCAAGTGGTTTCGTGCTCCAAATGCTTTTCCCGGCCACACTGTCAACGCGTACGAGGACGACGCGGGCAACATTAATTTGGACCTGCCGCTGGCGGACAAGAATGTTTTCTTCTGGTGGCCAGACGCAAAGGGAAATGCTCCATCGCCCGAGGAGATTTCATCCCAGCTTGTTCGCTTTACTTTCGATCCGCGCTCCAACGATCTGGATCTTCCTGCATTCCAGGTTCTTAACAACACAGATTGTGAATTTCCTCGAATCGATGACAGGTTCGCTGGAAAGAAACACTCTCACACATTTTACGACATCATGGATCCGAGTCTAGGAACTGATTTCGGTACGATTATGCCTCGGATGGGCGGTGGGCATCCGCCTTACAATGCAATCGGGCACCTAGACTACAAGACGATGAAGCTTCGGAGCTACTTCCCTGGTCGCACACATCTAGTTCAGGAGCCGATTTTCATACAAAGAAAGGGTGCCGATACTGTAGAAGGAGATGGCTGGATTGTTGTGCTCGTCAACAACTATGCCTCCATGTCGAGTGAGCTCCATGTTGTGGATACTCGGGAGTTCGACAAGCCACAAGCAATTATTGATCTACCAATCCGATTAAGGGCTGGTCTGCATGGAAACTGGGTTGACAGCTCAGAGCTAGGTCCAGTATAGGTCCCAAGGTAGCATTCTACTGACAGGTATTACGAAGAATGCCTGGACCAATCCCTTCCTATAAAGGACAATTTCATTCTTCTATGTAAAACATATTGTTATCATGAGCGACAGCGCATATTGATGTCGAGAGATTGAATTTGTACGGATGAAGATCGGTTGCGTGGCTTTCATTACATGCAAGTAAGGAAGTAACGAGCAACATAATGCACTCACACTTTCCAGCCTTTGCAGTTATCTCAACAGTGGATGCTTCGCGACTAATGCAATGATCTAGTCGTTTGCACTAACTGGTTGTTCCATTTACAAAAGTCGTGTTACTCCATTCGTGAGAAAGCTGCAAACTTGTTAGTTGCTGATGGTAGCCAGCAAGCGGTCGAACCTACATTCCATGCATCGATCTGCAATGTGTAACTGCCATTCTCGTATTCTGCAACCCGCTGTAACACTCCGATTGCAGTAATGCTGTTCAGCCAATAATACTTCTTATCGCCCGTCTCGAAAATTAGCCGCAAGTGGAGCTTACTGTCCGGCTGACGTGTGCCAGACGTCTGGATATAGATGTTTGCGCCATCATCTGTTTGGAGGTTGTATCTTGTGTCTGCTGTGAAGAGCCCTGTCTGCGGATCGGTCAGACCCCAATCAGCGCCAAGGTCGAGGATCTCGCCCTTCAACCGCGGTCCGGAAAAGTTTCCGCCAATGATGGGGATGGCCGTCCGCAGGCCTTTTGAGGTTTGTGACGTGAAAACCCGGGGTTCACAGTCTACGTATGCCGTGTATAGATATTCCAGTGCTGGTGCGGTGGGGGCAATGGTACTGGCAGAGGGAACGCTTGTGCCGAATAGAAGCGCGGCATAGATGAGGCTCTGAGGAATTTGCATAGTGATTGCTAATAGACGGTAATGGCGTTGTGCCGGAGCAAATAGACGCCTCTGCGCTCCTCTTATTTACAAGACAAGCACAAGAGCAAGAAAACTCACGTGAACCTATCCCTCGGGCACATTGAGGACCCGAGGTGAGAAAAGCCGTGAAGTCGTGCCGTTGTGCGTTAGGTATTGCGCAAGTTCCAACCCCGCACTTTTCTGTATCCAGCAAGGATCATCTCGTGGCATATCTACAGAATAGCTGCGAGCAGAGAGCAAGTAGAGTCCGTTCTTTCCAGAGAGTCTTCCCTCCAGCTACATAGCAAGTAACAAGTGAAATGACTAGTGTGGATGATGGATTTGAGGTTGAGCTGGGGGGCAGGTACGTACTCCAAACCCTAAAAGATTGACTCCTAGTAAGCCGCTTACCGAACGCCACGCTGATTGAGATATCTATCACGTGTATAGCAACCTCGAATGATTTCAGTCCTGTCCGAATATCCTCTCCGACGTGCTGTAGTCTTCGGTGTGGGACTCGTCACATGTCGTACAAGCGTAAGCCGCTGATCGTTCATCGTTTCGAATAGAGGCAGTCGGTCTTCGGCTACCCTTGTGGCCATATGACAGAAGAACTGTCGCACCGTCGTGAATAACAGAACAGCTAGTCGGGAACGTGGACTAATCCTCACTATCATGTAAGAGGATATATTGCTATATAGTACACAACTCTAACGGTGCAAATGTCAATATTGATACACTATGCTATGGGTTTGGTATCACTAAGTCCGCCATGTTCAACTGCGGTGGAATTCCAGTTGAACAGCGAAGAATCAGCAAGCATGGTCGGGAGAAACTTTGATCGCGCACGAGATATTGCGAGAAATAGAAACTTTAACGCCCTGTGGAACACTTGTACATGTTGGCCTGTATTTCGTCATCTGACTTCCTCAGCCTGAGTCTCCTCGAGCAAAACTCAATCGTCTCTTTCTGGGTGCTATCTTCGAAGTTTATATTCTTTGGGCGTGTAAAGCGGCTAGACTTCTCGGAATGTTATATTGACGAAGCTAGGCGCTACTCTACGGTCTTGGGCTACGTTTCAGCCAAGCCTTAGCTCTACACAAGTCCTGCATGCCAATGGGAATAGATGAGCATAATTTCAAGAGCTAAGAAAACTGCACACCGTATCACGGTGGCTAAGGAGTCAATACGAATGACTAGAATAGAAGCGTTATGTTCCCATGCTCAGCCTGGCCTCTATATAAACAAGATCGATGGTCACCTACCCCAAGACAAGATACAGGACTTGCTGTGGTTTACGCTTCTTTGAATATCTCCATCTCTCACTTAACAAGTCAACTCTCAGTATGCTCGTCAACACCGCCGTCCTCGCCCTGTTAGGTGCCCTTCCTGCTGCTTTGGCTTGTGGAGCTTACACAGGGGGCGTCCCCAAGCCCACTTCTACCAAGCAGATTTCTGAACCCATCTATGTCAAAGCCGGCCAGATCTTCGACGCTGGGTGGGCAAAGTATGACCGCAGCCCCAGCTCCTGCGGCTCAGGGGAAGGAGGTACGTGAAAGAAACTTCCCCTTGCCGTCGTCGTCTTGTGACTGATTGAAAAACGCCACAGGTGAAAAGGACACAGCCTTCGTCGTTGAACGTGGTGGTACGCTCCGTAACGTCATCATCGGCAAGACGGTTGGCGAGGGTGTTTACTGCAAGGGTGGAGGCTGTAACATCGAGTTCGTGTGGTTTGAGGACGTGTGCGAAGATGCTATTTCCATTGTAAGTCTTATACCTTTGCAGATACAGTCTGAGGGAAACTGACAATCTTCAAGAAAGACGACCGTGCTGGCGATGTAACCAGGATTATCGGAGGAGGCGCGTATAATGCTGCCGACAAGGTCATCCAACATAATGGATGCGGAAAAGTAGAAGTGAGTTTCGAGCACAAGCGTCTTGATACGTTCATGGCTAACCTATCGTTCCTAGATCTTCAACTTTTACGCTGAAAATTACGGAAAGGTGTACCGCTCTTGCGGAACAGTAAGTACTCAAGACTCTCTGATCCTCTTGCTCCCAATTTCGCGGGCCTTAACTGGCTCTATTCATGATATATACATGGGCCAAGGTTTTGGTGGTGATGTGCTGACAGTATAAACAGTGCGACAAGTGCGCCCGCGAGGTCTACATTGACGGCGTCATCGCGAACAACGGAGGAGAAGTTGCTGGCATCACTAAGGTCAACGGCGACAAGGCGACACTCGTGAATGTGTGCACCACCGCAAAGACGCCATGCCAGAACTACAATGGTCCTGGCTCGAAGGACGGTCCCTGCTAAGCGCTTGGCTAATTTCCTGTAAGCCTGAGTACATTCTGAACTACGTTCTGTTGTACCCAGTTCTTTAATGGGAACGATTAAATATAAATGATTTCGAATACACCTATCCTCAATTCAACCAAGACAGGTTCAAAGGCCTTGTATTGATCCGGGGAAATTATTATTACAAGTAATACCGACATTACTGTGTACACCACTTTCAAAATGTCACCTGTCATGGCTCGCTGCTCGAAAGTTACTAAACTAGGCTACGAAGCCTTGTGTGAACAAAGCGACATACTTGACTATAGTTCCTTCGCCAATCATAATATCTACACGGGTCACATCTGACCAAACTGGTTACAAGTATAAGTGCCGGCTTATCATCGACTTTGACAGTTGATAATTCTCCTCTGACCTCATCGCCCCGTTCAGTAGCATCGTCTGCCAACAATCAAAAAATGCAGTTACGCTGAGTAGGGTCAACAGGCGCGCTATGAAATGTACTTCCAACACCTACTCCTCCTATCCAAACTCCAATCAGTCAATTGCAATAACGAGCCGCGCCTCAAGCTTCCCCAGCTTACGTTCTTTTCTTTATCACAACTTTGCAAGGTCATCGAGTCAACCTTGCTTAAGCACAAGAACGACACTCATAAATCATCCAATCTTCTTCTCTGCCCATCAGCGCCATCTTCCATCGCCCACAGGTGTTCCTCTTTCCAAAGAGTACAAATTGTGACCGGCTCGGCTCATTCCTCTAATTGAGACTACTGTACCATATGCACGATACAGTGCTACTGAATAATTCCTCGGGTTCACCTTGGCCGTTTATTGCAGTTAGATAAATACATGAGTATTGCGTTTTTTGTAACGCTTTGGCTAACACCAGCGTTCAACAGCATCGCAATTGAAGACGCAATACAATATAGTAGGGTAAAGATTAATGGAACCAACAGGTATCTGGCGCGTGGAATAGTTTAGTGCATGTCCTCCTGGCACGGGTTGGCACTTGCAGCAACCCATGTGCGTACCCTGTTGCCTTGTCGCTGTCGTTTGTACGCCAAGCTTTCACCCTGACAATGTTTGACACATAGAATTCCCGTTGTTGGTGGAGGATCAATCCTGCAGGAACTCAAGTCAATCCTTCGAACACGAATTGGGCGGAAAACCGTGCAAACCTATGTTCGAGACTCTAACAACGGAGCTCATCTAAAGTTACGTTCCAATGCAACTAATCAGCGACCTGTCAATACAAGAAGTTATCGTGGTATGTACCAAGTTGCATGTTTCTTAGCAATAGGGTTCTTCACAGACCTGGAGGGCATACACATGATAGTAGTAAGAGATCGAGGTGAGCCTCGCGACAACAGCTGTGCGCATCGCAAGCAAACCTAAACAGGAATGATCACGTGCTGGAACATAACCAAATGGCATCACGTATCCTTGAGGACAAGATTTCATCACTCCCGTTCATCAACAGACCGGATCATCAATGCACGTCCTCAGGCGCACCAACACAGCAGCTTTACAACAAACGAGGGCCACAGAGATGCGAGCCGGCCAATCACAGTTGCGAAGCTCAGCCACCAAGTCTGACCAGCTCTGCTGTGCTCGAGCCTCCAGGTTTTCCTTTCGGCATATGGCATAACAATGGAAAGTTTTCCGACCTTTTCCGAGCAGAGTTCTTTCTACGATTTGGTATCGTGGGACCTCGCCCCAATTGGTTGACTCGGACTTTACACGTTGTAATTGCTCAATGACATCGACTCTGCCGCGAGATGATCCTCTGTGGATGGAATTGCCGCAGAGACCAAACATGAAGCTCTCTTATAAAGCTAGATATGTTTTCGCTGCTCTTAGGTACGATACCACGCCTCGATAGACACTAAAATAACTACCAAGAATGACCTCAACACCACCCAAGCCCGCTATTTACAGGGCTCGACCAGCTGCGACCCAGCGCGCCACATACGTTCAAGCTTTCTACAAACATCCCCACACTCGCCAGAAAGGTCATCCTAATCACAGGTGCGAATGGTGGCATTGGTAAACAGACTGCTATCGAGTTGGCAAGGCACAATCCTGCGCAGATCTGGATTGCAGCTCGACGAGCACTGTCAGGCCAGGAAGCTGTGCGAGAGATCAAGGCAGCAGGACCGAGCGTTGATGTGCGATATCTACAGCTGGACTTGACGTCCTTCGGATCGATCAAAGCGGCGGCGAAGATTGTGGCCACAGAAGCAGCTAAGCTCGATGTACTGATGTTGAACGCGGGAATCGTAAGTAGTTATGCTTTTCACTCCGACAACGAGCTGTGCCAACAGACCCTAGATGGGAGGACCTCCAGGCGTCACAGTCGAAGGATACGAGCTAGCGTTTGGCACCAACCACATGGGCCACGCATTGCTGTTTGACTTGCTGACTCCACTCCTCGCCAAAACCGCCGAGCAAGGCATTACCAAGCCTCGAGTGGTATCCGTGAGCTCGCGCGGCCACGTCTACAAGCTCCCACCTGGAGGCATCGCGTTCTCGACCTTAAAGTCGACTCAGCTAGATCTCTCGGGGGTAACACAGTACACGCAGTCGAAGCTCGCAAACGTGGTGTACGCGCGCGAGATCGCAAAACGTTATCCCTCCCTTATCTCTGTAGCTATTCATCCCGGAGACGTGGTCACAGAATTATCCAAGAAGGGTGCGCAGGGCGGTGGGCCTGAGATTGAGTTTCTCGCGCGAGAAGTGGCGCCGAAGCTGAGTGTCAGCTTGGAGGAGGGCGTTAAGAACGGTCTTTGGGCCATCACTACCGAGCATGTCCAGAGTGGCAGGTATTATGAGCCAGTCGGTGTACTGGGGAAGGGTAGCGCCTTGTCTAGGGATGAGGAGTTGGGGGCGAAGCTTCGGAGGTGGACGCAGGAAGAACTTGGTAAAGATGTTGTCTGAGTGTTCCGATTGTTTCACTGCTTGAGTATGCAGTGTCTGCAGGAAGCAGATCAAGGGCGTGCACAGATCCTGGTCATCTCGGAATTGTGATGCAACGATTGAGAATTTTGACTTCGCCATCACTTGTTCGTTGCTTGCAACGTATTCTCAATATGTTAGCTGACCTGTCCCAAGAGCCAATTGCGACGCCGTGAATCAAATTCAAGGACGAGTGGAGCATACAATCAACGCCACTAACAGTCGAGATATCGGTAAACTGAGAGCTGTCTCTCTGAATGCGGTCATGGCAAACATCTTGCTCTAACATCATGACTTCAGAAGCGACATTAGCCATTAATGTAGAGCTCCAGCCCCCCGCACTGAGGCGAATAGCCTTGAGTAGTCGTACCGCTTGTAGCCGGATGAGGAGAATGCGGCACTTCAGTTCCGTAAAGAACAACGGGGTAACCAAGTTATCGCTAACACTTGTACTCTCGGCTGCAGATAGTGAGGGTAGAATTTGCCACATTGCCACGGATCGCTCCAGTATAGCGAGAAAGGTCGCAGTCTGGGACATATATCCAGATTCTGATGTGCATCCTATGTGACCCCACATAGCTAGTGCCATGTCGTAACGATTGAATAGTACTGTGCGTGCGAATTGGTGGTCACGAACTGTCTTTGTTTCACAAAAGCTCGTGGCCTTGTAGGTTTTGAGCCAGGCCTGGAGTAAGTATAACGCCTGATTACGTGCATCAAGCCTGCTGAGCGGATACTCTTGCTCTGCTATGGTCACACGAAGGGCATGACGCGAAATAAGCAGGATGGCGTGAATAATCTTGTCCAAGGAATTCCGTGCTTGTTCGATCGATGGGAAAGCGCTTGGCGGTACATCTTCGACGCAAGACTGTACCAAGATATCCATGCCAGGCGAGTCCGTACCGAGAAGCTGCGACTCCAGATGGAGCGATGCAAATCCTTGCAGAATCTTGACCCGATCGGGATCCTCATTTGTGCTTCGCTTCAGCAACGTCGTCCCTGCATACGTGTTGACACACGAGCGTTGGTGGACGTCCCTCAGCAATCGCAGGCCGCTTTGTAGATGTATCTCTGCTTGTGCAAATCTGCCTCTTAGACGATCTAGTAGAGTGTAGAGGAGACAAGAGACTAATGCAAGGCCGGCAGTTGTCTCCTTGCCAGTCTCAATTGCAGACCGGAGTTGTCTCATGGAACGATTGTAATGCGCGACTACAACGCGTTCACTTTCAGGCTGCGTGTGTTCCGTAGCCAAAGTGGCATCTTTATGCGCCGAGCTCAGCGCAATCACCGCGTGCGCGATGATAGGCTCATTCAGTAGTGAAGGCATCACCAGCTCCGTCCAAAACCCTTCTGCAAACTGCCTGCTCAAGTCGTGCACGAGGCGGTGGTGAAACCACTCGAGATACACATGATCTTCAGTGCTCAAGTGAAGTTTCGCTACTGGGTGGTGATGTTGCAGCGGCAAGATGTGCGCTTTTTGGCTGCCGTAGCGCGCTGCGTATCCATTCCCCCCTCCGCCCCAGATGCCGTACCCTTCGCATTCTCGGCCTGTAGAGTGGCACCGCTTGCACACAGGTTTGAATTCGTCGCATTTGACTTTTCGGATTCTATGACCTGGTCAGCTCTTGCTCGTGATAGTGAGTGGCGGCTTACCTGCAAGTACCACACCCTGAGCGTACCTTTTTGCGGTTCGCAACTGGCATCATAGCGGCACATAAACGAAGACGCAGAGGTCGAGTGTAACGTGCAAAATATTGCGACTCACAACATGGCGAAAAGGAAAAGTTGAAGGAGTATTCGTACAAAGAAAGCGGTTTGTTCGGCATCCATTTTGATTGGTTAGCTCGCAACTCTCCGGCTTTGATTCGCCACGGACTTTGTATGGCTGGGAGTCAGAGGCTCCGAGCAGCAACGTAGGAGCATGCTAAAAACAGTAGAAAAAAATTGAACGATGAGCTGAAGCGGGAAAGACGTTGCTCGCTCCGTGTCGGCTGTACGAATATGTCGAGCTTACCAATACCTAGCTCTTCTTCAGCCAACGAAGTCACTTGTAAGGTCAACAAGGTAGCCAACCACATGACGTAATCCCCCACTCCCATTGTCGACCAGGGTCACCATGGAACCCAAGTCCGTTCTGATAACTATCAGTGCGGAATGCCCATAAAGGCGAAAGGATTCGAGATATCTTCGAGCGAGCATCTCTCTGTAAGAGGCGTCGATCGCGCAACAAACGTAGTGATGATGGACTCCCTCGCTCCAATGGATGCGCGAAACCATCCATATGCGTTATGCATTGTGGTCGACCAGTCTACTCTTGTGAGCACACACGGACCTGAGTGTTCAATGAAGTCCACCTAGCATCTCATCAATTACTGACTCTGACAGCAAGAGCCAGTCGCTGGAGGACAGATCGCCTCAACTTGAAATCTCAAGAAGACTAAGATACCTAGGTACTGCTCATTCGAGAGAGCTTGGCAATAACAGTCAGTGACTACAAGAAGAGATGGCTTGACCTCGCCTTTTCGCTGCTAGTCTCACCCGGACCTGAAGAAAGAGTATCACGGTCCGTGTTACCCGGACGACAATATCTTTCTGGAGGCTTCCATCAGCCACATAAATTGCCTTAAATGTCTTCGTTTTGGCGAAGTGGTGAAGACTATTCCCCAATTACCGCATCCTATAGCTCATTTTGAAGTGAGCAGACCTGACAAGTTGTGAGACATGTGCGTAGCCCAATCATTAGGGTTTACGAGCAGTATGTAGTGCCAATGCAGGTGTGTGTATGCACGAGAGACCATTCTCTGCAGTACAGAAGTATGACTACCTTCATCTCAACATAATCCTTGCTATTGGAAGCATCAGACTCTTTTACAATAGTCCGAGAACTCTACTTCTACTCCGTTGCCTTACTATAGCTCCAGAAGTCAATCCAAGTTCCACTTCAACAATACCGATGGCGTGAGGGCTCTCCTGCTAATTGCCAGTTTTGACTGTTATATGACGCTGGTGAACTTACTCTCTCTAGATGGCAATAACGTGACGCTGACTTCTCCTGGCTGTTCCTTCTGGCTGAAGCCGTCCCTGCATCAGGATTTCTATAGAGCTATAATCCCACGAACAAAATAGAAGCCTTACTCATGATTTTGACAAGGAAACGTCTCCTATCGATCTATGGTTGTTGCAAACTGGTCATGTCTTGGCAAAAATCTTGGCGTTTGATACAAAGTATTGTATTGAGGCTCAGGCTGAAGTCGGAAAAGCAAGCCGAGTTGATTGCATTAAGGATGGATTTATGTTAATTTGGTCAAGACGTGGTTCCTACTTCTCCGAACGATCTTGCCTTGTCGATCCCTTGGTACGGGCTATTCTGTCAGCATAACATGGTGATTCTGGAGATAGCAAAGCCTGGGCAATCACTTCAAACATGATACTCCTACTACTAATTTAGGTATCAACTCCTCCTGATCTTTACCGACTATTGTGTGTGAAGGGCATCTTGTGGACATAGTACTAAATCAGCTTATGATATCACAATTGACTCAAAGTTGATCGTTCAAACCCAAAAGAGGCAGTATTGCTTTAGACTGAAAACAAAATCTCTGTAGGGTTAGCGGGCCCGTTGTCGTAATCAACAAATCTCGAACCCAGAGAACATGTTAGAAAGGCGCCACTTAGAATACAAGCAACTTGTTAGGAGAACAGCTTGTAGTTTTCACATTGCATCCTTGACTCTAAAAATTGCAAGTTGATTCTTCGTCTACCGTATTCCATCTCTAACCACTAACACAAGGAATGGAGATCTGACAGTGACACAACTTAAACTGAAGCATTGGACGTTCCAACTAGAAACAGCGGAAAAAACATTATTGACTACGTTTAATCGAGGTCGATCTCTAGCACCTAGGAAACAGATTTGGTGTCTGCTAGAATAACATCTGCTGCCTTCTCCGAGATCATGTAAATAGGAAGAGCAAGATAGGTACCGGGAATCTTGGGAAAAGAAGATGCATCCACTACTCGAAGGCCGTCGACGCCACGAACTTTGAAGTTGCCATCGAGTACAGCCAGCTCATCATCATCCGCGCCTATGGGACAGGTACATGATGCGTGGTGGCCCCATGCCTCGTTTTTGGCGAACTCCTTGAGTTGCTCGTCACTCTTGACTTGCGCCCCGGGCCAAACTTCAACGAAACTGCCATCAAGAGGAATCAGGTCTGCAAACGCCTGGCGACCGTATTTCATGCCTTCAACTAGCGCGTCAAGATCTTCGTCACCACCTACAGCAAAGTTTCGCTTGCGAATCTCGGGAACGTCCTGGGGGTCAGCACTGCGCAAGGTGACTGAGCCGGCATTGTTACGAGACTCAGCTTTGAGGGTAAGCCAAGTCCAGTGATTGCCGCCGTTTGTAGCATTTTGGAAGTAGTTGGGATAGTAGCCGTTGAAGTAAGCGGGCCAACCAGCGACGAAAAGGTCTGCGTTGCCGTTCGCGGAGTTCTTTGCTTTTTTCGTGATGGCAAGAGCGACACCATTGGTAGCGTAAGAGCCTTTTTCTATGGGTAGATTCTCCCACTTTTCCAGACAAGGGTCGGAATTGCCCTCGAGAAAAGTGCAGTCTTTAAGTAGAGCAAGCTTGGATGGAGCTTGACCGACGACGGGAACCTCATAGCGGTCTTGTAGATTTGTGCCAACACCCGGAAGCTCCTTTACAACGTCGATGCCAAACTTCTCAAGCTCATCTCTAGGGCCGACACCAGAGAGTTTGAGTATTTGAGGAGTATTGAAAGCACCTGCCGATAAAATGACCTCTCGAGTTGCAGTGACAGAGCCTTTTGTGCCCTTTCCCGTGGCAGCATGAGACTGGCGGCGAGGATCCGCACCGTACAAAGACTTGCCGGTCAAGAAATTGACACCAGTGGCTTTTGGCGTGCCATCTGTGCCCTTGTCGAATTTGACAGTCGTGACCAGGGTGTTGAGCTGGACATCGAGGTGGTATTTTCGGCTACCATCGCCGTTTTTAGCGTCAATGACTTCATTCACGAAGTCGACAGGCCCTGCACGCTTGTACTCCGGGATTTTCATGGCCAGGGGCACTTGCCACAGACCCTCCTCGGAGTCTCTCGATGCACCAGGGTGGTTGATATCGCGCAGCAAGACTTGTGCGAGGCCAGTAACCGTGGTCACAAGCGACGTTAGCAGACTTTGACCCATTCCGGTGGCAGCAGCGATCACTAGAGATAGAACCTTAAAATCTTGCGCAATCAGAGTCAGCTCGGTCAACGAAGTCTCGAGCCAACCGCTGAAGCCGTGGCCAGCAATACTGTTGGGCAGGTATCGGGCTTTCTCCAGACGCTCATAGTACTTGCGCATGTTTTCTGGGTCCCAAGAGTCCATGCCGGTAATATTCTGGATATTCTTCCAGTCACTCTTGAAAGGATAGATTGTTAACAGAGCGTTGTGAGAAGAGCATCCACCAAGAGAGCCGACGCGAGGGTACAATATTCCAAGAGGAGTGGCTCCTGCCGGCGGACTGGCACCTGTGTAGCGAGACCCATCAGGCAACTCATAGGTGAGCTTAGAGTCCTTTCTTATCTCCTCATCGCTGTCAAAGTGCTTAACGAAGAAATCCCATCGCATAGGCTCGTATTCGGAGGCGAGAGCATGCAGAGCAGGCACATTGTATTCGGTAGTGTTGGTCTCATCGTCACCAGCTTCAAGCAATAGGACCGTATGGCCAGCAAGAGCTAGTCTGGCAGCAAGAGGAGCACCACCAGGACCGGAACCAACTACAACGTACTCGTAATCGTCCAGAGTGGTGACGTTTGTTGAATTGTCGAGGGCACGTTTCACATTCATACCACGGAAGGGTGTGTGCTGAGCGCCATCGCTTAGACAAATGTTAGTGATTGTGCATATTGGCATTGGGCACAGGGGTCATACATATATCCCGCCCAAGCAGGACAGGCGAGAAACGCAAGAAGAGTAAGATATCTCATGGTGTACTCTCAGACTCTCGATGGGGATGAAGAATAAAGCATCGACGACCGGCCGGGGAGTAATGATAGACTGGTGTCAAATATTATGAAAAGAGCGACTGGCTTGTTGAGAAGCTGCTGTCAAAGTAAACCAAAATATGTTATATACTAAGACCGAGAACACATAAGGGGCACTGGCATTTCGAGCCGACACCTCAGGTGTGGTCAATCGTGATTGGGATCGCCACCTTGCATTCATTGGCAGTGCTCACGTCAACCCCTTTCGGCCTGAACGTGCTCTTTGCTTTTTCCGGAAACGGATAAATGCTTGTGCTGGTTACCGTTCGCATTTTTGAAACGCGTTACATTTGTTGAAGGATGATCGACTTGCTTCGGGCCGAAACGTCCGCATGGTCCCCGTTTCCGGGAGTAAAAGCGAATATGAGCGCAGGGTAGCTGGGTTAGGGACGACTGATTCGGTCCCAGAACTTAGATCAAGAATCCGTGCAGTTTTATCAAGAAAGCTTCGCCATGGTAAGAAATAACCATTTACTTTCAGTCGTTGGGTAGCTGTTTATGAGAGACTTAGCACTTTGTACGACCGCCGATTGTGTATGAATATCAGGCCTCCCCACTGAGATACGCCTGATTTACCTGCGATTCCCACGTTGTGTCTGTGTGATCTTGACCGCTACAGGCCTATCTCCTTTTCCAGCCTATCGGGTACGACCCTCAACCCCCGCATGGAGAACATTACGAACACTCTCGCACCGATTGCCCCTTGTCTATCTCTTTACCAACTGGTTTGGCGGGCTTTCATCGGCTTGTATACACGCAACCCACCATGAGATCCTCTCATTCAGGCTTGGCATTTGCTGATAACTCAATCGACAGAATGCCTGGAATTTACGTTGTAACTATGCCAGAACTCGAGGCAGTTCACTTTTCTCTTTCCACTTTGACCTTTTTTCCTAGTTTTATTAACAGAAGGAACACAAAAAGAACACTGACATGAAGACATTGACTACACTGATCTTTCTGGCCGTTTTCTTGACGTTCGCCAGAGCTCAGGATGCTTTGCTAGCTTTGGAAAAAGAGATGCCTAAATGTTCTGTAAGCTTTTCCTTTCTCGTTCCGGAACCAGTCCCCTCCGGCTGACCAGTCTATACAGCTATCATGCTTCGCACTGGAGATCCCAAAGTCGACGTGCGCCACCAACCTCACCTCGGAGTGTATGTGTACCGATGGTTCTTTGAACGAGGCTGTGAGCGCTTGCTCTATGAAAACTTGCACGGTGTACGAGTTATTCCGTAAGATCCCTCCACAATGTGCACCATCGAGTCGATATACTGACCTTTGAACAACGCAGAAACTAAAAATGCTTCCAGTAACGCCTGCGGTGTTACTGTACGGAATAGAAGCAATAGCTTTATCGTCATTGGCATTTCTGGTGTCGCGTTTGCAGTGCTCGCTTTTGTCTTCAGACTAGGTGCGAGCTTGCTGAAAGATGGTCGACAGATGTCGTGGGACGACGCTACCATGGCGGTAGTTGTTCTACTTGCAATCCCTCCAGCGGTATTCTCGGTATTCCGTAAGATTATACATGCACTCAGGACGAGATATTGACGTTTGCTGACATGCAGGTAGTCGCTGAGAACGGTTTGGGGCGGGACATGTGGACATTGAAAGACCAGCAAATCACCAACGTCCTTCGCTTCTACTACTTTGGAGAGATCTTCTACGTCCTTGCACTAGGCGTCTCCAAAATCTCCATTCTATGCTTCTACCTCCGTGTCTTCCCGCAGAAAGACTTTCGGGCCCTCATCTACGGCGCCATTGGCCTATCAGTGGCCTATACGGTTGCCTTCTTCTTCGCGACCACCTTCCAATGTACACCAATCAGCTACGCGTGGACCCAATGGGATGGCCTTCATATGGGAACATGCAATGATATCCATCTCCAAGGTTGGATCGCTGCTGGTATCAACATTGTCTTGGATGCTCTTGTGATGGTTCTCCCATTGAAGCATCTAGCTGGTCTGAACATGAACCTCAAGAAGAAGCTGATGGTGATAGCCATGTTTTCAGTGGGAATTATCGTCATATTCACCTCATCTATGCGCCTGTACACCCTCGCTCATTTCGCGAAGTCGCAAAACATCACTTGGGATTACTTCGAGGCCGGGTACTGGAGTCTACTTGAGATCGACGTTTCTATCATCTGCGGATGTATGCCTGCGCTCCGCCTTTTGATCTCCAGAATGTGGCCGAAAATCAAGTTGACTTTCCACTCGAGTAAAGGCAATTCTGAGAACTCGTCTGGAATATCTAGAGGCACCAGATCTAGCGCGACTGGTTTCAACAAGACAGTCAATATCTCGGTGAAATCCAAAACGGAGGACTACAGCGACTTTGTTCCGTTGGTGCATATAGATACCAACGATGGCCAGGATGCAGCGAAGTATAAGTCGGGCACAGGAATTGCTTTTTAGAACTAGACATCATGGAAGTTGGAGGCTGAAGCCCGTTAAAAAAAAACATCTGGGCGCTATATGGTACATTTAGTGACGTTCAGACGTGAATGGCTCAAACATTGCAATGATCGCGTGTGCAGTGAACAAACGTGTACCCATCTCAACGCAGACACGACACTTGCTTGCTGGATGTATCTACTTGTTGCCTTCTTGCATTCAATATCTCTGTTGGTAGGTATCTGCTTCCTAAAAAGACCGCGAAGGGCCGATTTTTTCCTTGGCACCCTAGTACAATCGCCTCCAGTGGACTTTCGTACAGGATTTATGAGAATTCCAGGCTTGCACCTACGGATGGTGAGGCGAGAGTCATGAAAACGCTGCATCGGCACACTGTGTGATTCGACTCTCTCGCAGCGCGATTAAAATAATTTGGTGCCATATGCTCTTCCTATCAATCAGGTTAAAGAGGAGGTTGGTTGCCCTCAATCGGTCAGGATCTTCGAAGGTGAAAGTGAGTGGACGGTGCAGCGCATTTCCTAGCGCCCTATTGAGCGAAAAGCGGGACGATACTTACAGTGCGCACTATCGTTTCGGTAACACTTTCCCGTCTCCGTGTTTTCAAGACTGTGCGCTTAGGCCCGCATTCGCTGACTAGGTAAATTTCCGAGAGATCGCCAGAGTTCACCTCTTGTGATGCAGAGGTGGAACCACATTCGTATTCATCGCGGCACTCGCGATAACCTCTCGGGTCGACGCACATATGTGCTCCGTGGTTCAATCCCGCAGATCACCCATGGTGCTGATCATCTCGTCGTATTTGTGGCTATTCGGGTTCACTTGTCCATAAGTTCTACGTTTCCAGTACCTGCATAATATGCATTCTCTCATTCGCTGATAATATATAATCTCGCCTTGTCCTTATACACGACTTGTTCCGCTCTTTAAGACACCAAACATTCACTTTTGTAAACTCCACTGAAGGATCATGAAGTTATGGACGACACTTACCGTTCTATTTTCAAGCTCCTGCATCGAAGCATTCCCTGCGCTTAGTTCCCGTAGCATTGTGAACCTCTCATCGGAGAAGCTGGGCAGTGCTTTGGAGATGCTAGAGACATATCGCAAGGAGAACAACTTCACTGTTGACTCTAGCAAGCCAATTGATGTCACTGGCAAACACGTCTTCCAGGCACCTGGCAAGAGTGACCAACGCGGACCTTGTCCAGGGTTGAACGCTCTCGCCAATCACAATTACATATCCCATAATGGCATCACTAGCTACGGTGAGGTCGTGACGGCTATCAATCAAGGTTCGTGGGGGGTAAAGTTTACTCGACTCATCTGATCTCCAGCTAACGCAAGGCGAAAGTGATGGGTATGGGTATCGACTTGGCTCTCATACTGGGTGCCATGGGCACAGTTTGGACGGGGAACCCGCTTTCTCTAGACCCCGGGTTTTCAATTGGCGGTACAGTTGCTGGTGATGGCTCGGAAAATATCCTAGGAAACCTTCTTGGACTTATTGGTATGTTCACTAGGCTTCCAAAGGCTCTTTGAGATGTTATGCTTACACATAAATAGGGGACCCTCGTGGTCTCCAGGGCTCACACAATTGGATAGAGTCTGACTCATCGCTCACACGAGATGACCTCTACGTCACTGGCGATGCTTGGTCGATGAACATGACCCTATTTCGTGATATTCACGATCGCGCTGACGAGAATGGGATCCTGTCTATGGACTTGCTGTCCGAACAGGCCGCCCGTCGCTGGAACTACAGCGTCTCCAACAACCCCAACTTCTACTACGGACCTGTCACAGGCATGGTTAGCCGTAACGCTGGCTATATGTTCTTAGGTCGTCTATTGTCTAACCACACCCAAGAGAATCCGGATGGCATACTCACTCAGGGGATCTTCAAGAGTTTCTTCGCCGTTTATGAGGATGCGCAGGGCAATCTCGAGTATCGTAAGGGTCACGAGGCAATACCAAACACGTGGTATCGTACGCGAAGCGATTATGGCCTTATCTCGCTGAATCTGGATATCGTTGACTGGGTATCGAAGCATCCAGAGCTGGGGAGGTAAGTCAAGATCCGCTGTCCTCACTCACCCACAGCTGAAATAGTCTAGTTACTAACTGAACATGAACAGTATTGGCGGTAACACTGGCACAGTCAATTCCTTTTCAGGCCTGGATCTGCAGAACATCACTAGTGGCGTGCTCGATTCTGCTTCATTACTTGAAAACAACAACCTGCTATGCCTTGTCTTCGAGCTGCTTAAGACGTTTCTGCCTAACTCTCTTTCATCACTGCTGACCATCTTGGAGGTGCCTATCAATTTGGTCACCGATGTACTTGCCGCACCAATCCTCAGTCTTGCATGCCCTGCCTGGAAGGATCTCACGCAGGGAGACAAGCCGCTGTGGGATGAGATACAGCAGAAATTCCCAGGGGCTAGTAAAGCCGGATCGAGTCTGTAGGCTACTAGCATCGTCGATGTAACCTATGGAGAGCAAAGAGTGGGAAATGCCTTGAAGGCAGGATTTCTTGTATCCTGATACACAATGAGTGTGTGCATTCGTGTACATGGCTTTTGCATTTTGCCGAAGGCTAATATTTTATCAATGATAAATCGATCTTCAAACCCTATGGAAAGGTGTACGAAGTGCCAAGTTGTATGATTTCATAATAAGTCTATCTTGAATTCAACTTCGGTCGATTTGCCTCGAAATGCGCTAGCTTAACATGTATTCATGGGACATGGCTATATCTTCGTTCCCCGTTCAGTGGCTTCCTAATCCTTTGAGCGCTTCCGACACACCAGCAGCGCGGCTGCAAATCACGCAAAAGTCCCGTTTCAAACATCATTAACCTGATTCCATCCTTCGTAATGCCAGTCCGTTACACACGCCTTCGCGGTGCCACTACCTCCGTTACTCGTAGCATACGCACCAACCAAAGCTCCTGTGAAGCCCCATGACACGATATCTCCAGCCAAACTTGCAATGTGGCGTGGCTTTTCCGAGCCATCAGCCGGCGCAGCACCGAACTCGAAGTGCGTCTGATTGACTGTCTGCAGGTACATCTTGATTGGTCTAGTGCGCCATGCTTCCGGAACAGGTATAATTACATTGGCAGGCACGGGCACAGAAGATATAGCATGGAAGCTGAAATGTGGGACTATATCACCTGTTGTACTGTTGGTCGCAGGCAGAATGGTGATTCCACACCGCGCATGATGGTTTTGCGACAGGAAGAGTGAGATTCCGGCCTCTTCCCCGATGAACGTTGGCTCATAGTCAAAGATAAGGCTGTAGCCAAAGAGTGTGTTGACTTGTCGTCTGCTTATGAACGTTATACCACCTTTACCGGGCGAGTTTCCGTCCAGTCCGGTGAGATTCAGGTTTGATGGCATGAGAGCTAGTGTGTTCGGCCGCGAGGGTGGTGAGACCATGTAGTTTTCGGACACCGGTGGGCGCCAGTACACAAAGTGCAGTGGCACTGAAGAGTTTATTGGAAAGCTGAGATGGAAGTCGTCTGTGTCGACGAGGGGTCTGTGGTAGCTGTGAGTATCAAGCCGAACGTATCGAGAATATAGACTAACCCATCGCCAGGCGATTTTTCCGTGTGCTTAGGCAATGGCCATCCTTGCATATCACCGCGTACAGGGTGTTGAAGTGCGGGCCACAATCCGTTACCCCACGTCACGTTGTATAGAACTGTTTCACGCCCCAAGGGGAAGTTGATCCATTCTGGCCCCGAGCGGACAGCTAGAGCAACGCCCCACCACTTTCCAGCTCGATCTTGGAAGAGATCAGCATGGCCTACAGCCTGGAATAAAGACGGAGTCAGCAGGGTTAAATCTTTGAACAGCAATCAGATACTTAGAATACTCTGTTGTGTTTGCATTGGTCAAGATGGGATTAGCTGGGTTTGGATCGTAAGGCCCGAAGAGGTCACGTGATCGCGTAATGGTCTCCATATGTGTAAGGCCTGTACCTCCTTCTGCAATCATTAAGTAATGCCATCCGTCTTTTTTGAAAATGTGAGGACCTTCAGGTGCCTGTGTGGCGTCAAATTTTATCAAAGGACGTTTTGGGAGCATCCGCTTACTATTCCACCTGTCCCATTCCATAGGTTTGTCCAGTCACTCAGTACTTTGCCTGTCTCCAAGTTTACTCTTGCGAGATGTATGCCGTAACTATGAGAAAGTTAGCCTCGAAGGGCCATCAAGCGTATTCGAAACTCACGCAACTTTCCAAGCGTGGCTCCCAACAACATAAGAGTTTCCCTCGCTATCCCAGAAAGGACTGATGTCATAGCCTTCGAACAGAAGGTGTACTGCCTTACTCCATCTGTTTTCATCCCACAAGTCCGATGTTGAGAAGATGATCTAGGGTACAGCGTATCAGCAGGGAAATTGCACTTGACCAATCCAGAGACTTCGCGATTGCCTTACATTATCCCACCTGGACGAATCATTGGCCTCTTTCTTATCCCACACCATGGTCGTCAGAAGGTAAAAAGTACCATTGTGCTCACGAAGTGCTGGTGCCCAGATACCGCTCGTGGACCCAACAGATTGGGTGAGTTCTGGGAGCTGGCTTTCTCGATTTAGTGCATGACCTATGTGCGTAAGTCTGTAGACCGCGAACTAATATCCGTCAGAGTATAAGCCTCTCGAGATAGACGCAGCTTTTGCTTTGAACAAAAATAGGGTTGTCAAGTCGAAGCTGTTGTGCAAGCATCTAGTGCTTACCTGACTTCTACATATACCACCCGCTGTTGCCGGTAAGGATTTATCCACCGATCAAGATGTGTGCGCCCGCCGGGTAATTTAACAAAATCAGAAGACTCTTGATCGCGGGGTGCATGCAGAGCGGGGCGACAGCGTCAGGCATTTTCGGAAAGAAAAGACCAATTGTGTGACGTCATGTTAAGTGTAAAAGCAGGAGCATGCTAGACAAACCTCAAGACGTCCAAACACTCGTAGTGCCCGTACGTGTACTACAATTATTCAATCGCAAACTGGAAAACTGTTACCACTGGTTCATATAACAATTCCTGTTCCCTACACTGACAATCGAGATTGTGTCAAGTCTCCATTTCAAGGCATGTTGATTCTACAACACCACGATCAGCGATTCCCATTCTCGTGAGGTGTACATGGATTGCTATAACAACATGCACAAACAGTTCTGACCAACCAGTCAAACTGCCGCGCTACAACCACTGCTTATTTCCAAATTGTGACACAAACGCTCCAGCAAACCCACTCTCAATGCTAGCCTTCTCCCATGTCGCCCTGATAGTCGGTATGGCCTCTTCCACAGGTACCGGGCCCTTGAAATGAGGTGCATAAGTTGCAAACTTAGCCATGAGTCCTGTCGCGCTCTGAATCTGCTTTGGGGTAACTGCAGAGTGCGTTAATATTTTGTCCTGACGTTTTAATTACAGAGACGAGAAATACATACGGTTCGAAAAGTGACCCACGTCCACAACTCCAGGGCTCATACTGAAGAATAGCACACCATCTTTCTTGTACTGGGCACTGTACTTGGCCACGATGACGTTCAAAGCTGCTTTGCTGGCAGAATACAAGGCACTGACCTCGGTGTCGGATTCGTTGATGAAATCCAGGTCCGCATGGCCGCTGGAGATGGCAATGACCTTCTTAACCTTACCCTTCAGAACGAAGGGAAGGAAAAGATTGAACAGGTGCATGTTGCCGATGACGTTGGTTTGGAACACCGTGGATGAGACCTCCTCCAGCTCTTCGACGTTGTCGCCCCTGTTACGCCCATAGCGTTAGTTACGCGACAGTACAGATGAAACTTCAAAGAGAAAGACCTACAAAACACTGATGGGATCAAAAGCATCGAAATTGCCAAGGTATGCTGCGTTAGCAACCAGATAGTCGATGCCACGCTCGCCAACGATGTTCGCGGTATCGGCAGCAGCTTGCTTCAGGCTGGCGTAGCTTGTGAGGTCGCCATGGAGGATATGAACATTAGATCGCTCGCCCAGCTCTGCTGCCACCTTCTTCTCGGTCGAGATCTTGTCACGTACGAGACCAACGACCAAGTTGTTATTGTCTTCGGAGATCTGCTTGACGAGCTCGAACTAGGCTGGATTAGGAAAGAGGGGTGCGTTACACAGCATGAAGCTAACTTACTCCGATTCCTTTGGACACTCCGGTGATGACGTAGACAGACATGTTGAGTAAAGTATCTTGGGGTAGATGAGTTGAGACTTTCAGAACTCGACTCCTTTATACCATACCATGATGTGTTGTAGGGTGCTTGAACACGAGACAGAACATGTGTCTCGGAGTCGTGATTGATAACTCAGAATGTGGCTGCCTTAAAGCCGACTTGGCTGTGCGCACTTCTCTGTAAGTTCCAGTTGGCTAGCTACAAAAGACAACCAGTAATTCTTGTAAGTCTTTGTCAGTACTCTTTCCTATTATAGCAAGAGGTGAGAAACAGAGTGCGTCGGCTGTGTTGTGCACGATCCGTTCGGTCAAGATTGACGCGTTGCTACTCCTTCGCCATGCGCGTCAGCTTTTAGCCTCGACTCCTCCGCAGCTTCCTGTCTCCACCTCAACCCGTTTTGCATGATCCATACGACCACAGCAATCAAAACGACATACACCAGTCCGATAAACGTGAAAGCCCACCCAGGGTTCATCGCTGTGCACATGGGTATGATAGCTGCCGAGCCCCCAGCGCTCATGAGACACCGGACGAAATTGATCGCAGCAGTGGCTGCAGCAGGCTTGTCGCGGTGCAGATCAATAAGCAGCCCGTTTGTAATGTTGAAGGCGGTCGACACACCAAAACCGATGACAAAAAGTGCAATCTCCGGTCCAGCAAGGTGTATCTGAAATTTGACTGTCCAGCCGAACATGATCAAACCGATGATGCCAATGATGTGACCGGGTATGACAATCTCAAGCTTTACTCTTTCAATCGGAAAGTTGCTCAGGTCTTGTTGCTTGCCTTTCGATATGGGCATGTTCAGTCTTGCAGCATGACGGCGAAAGTTCCAGTCCACCACATGACCCATAGTCAGGGATGAAAGTAGCGACCCGATACCATTGGCGATATAGCAAAGGCCGACGTTGAGTTCATTGAGGTCGTAAGCTTGTTTGAACAGATCAGGAATGGCAGATGTGGTAACCATCATCCCAGTGAAGAAGAAGCCGTTGTAGAGCAGGATGATACAGGACTCTTTCTCACCGAGGATACGGAGTGTTGCAAGAGGATTTAACGATATCTTGCGGTTGGCTGGCTTGGTATCTGCATTGGTTCCGTGGTCGTCCTCGGCGAGAGCAGATTGCTTGGCAAGTCTTCGCTGTTGTATGTAACTGATGACAGACTGATTGATACCTCGTGCCGGGATAGACCCATTGCCGACCACGTTTCTACAAGTCTCTGGGAAGAGGAACGTGAAAAGAACAAGCAGCACGCCAGAAAATATTGCAAGGAACCAGAAGATCGATCTCCATCCCAGAAACTGAGCCAGAATACCTCCAATCGTTGGACCAAACGCAGGACCGCACAAGATGCCTGCACCAGCATAGCCCATGTACTTCCCTCGCTCGGCAGAGGTCGATATATCGGATACGATGGCGAAAGCAAGGGCAATGGCAGCGCTGCATCCAACGGCCTGGACCATACGCAAGATGAGCAGAGCCACGTAGTTGGTTTGAAGGGCAAGTCCAATGTTGGCAACGATGTAGATGACGTAGCAAAGGATAAAAGACAGTCGTCTGCCGCTGGTATCGGACATGGCCCCGATGATGGCTGGAGCAATTGCTTGTGCGATCTGTCACAGTAAGTTTTGTGCATCTTTCCGGCGTGTGTGGTGCTGACCATGTATGTAGTAATCGATATGTTTGCCTTTGTTGGTGTGATATCCAGTACGCCTGTGAGGACATTGAGAGCTGGAAGCACCGTGGTCGCGCCAAATGGCGATATTAGAGCCGAGATGGACACAAGGAAAATGATCCAAGTTTTCATCCGTGAGCTGAACACTGAATAGGGCGGTCCTGAGACCTGTCGCTGCAGAGTCTCTCCCGGCGCATTTTTTTCGACATCCAGCTCTGATGACGCGTCTCTCTCATTGCTCATCTTCCCCTTCTTCTCTGACACTAAACTAGCTCTAGGTTCGCTCATATTGTCGGCTGTCCATGAGGGGATGGTCGTGTGACCTATCGCTAGATCAAAGGTTGAGACGACAGGCGGGGTGATTCCACCTCCAAATGCTGGGCATGTGTATCTTTAAACGTATCCTGCAGCCTACCAGAACACGGAGCTAGTGCCGGCAAGTGGAGAGGCGTGTCGTAGCTGTTGCGCTTGTGCCGCCAGGATACATATCCGGGGGATGTTTTGCCATCTCGAGCAGCACATCACTTCTGTAAAGACAGTCCAGAGTTTGACTAGTCGTGCAGACTGGCCATACGTAGAACTGATGATTGTGACTTGTACTGAATAGAACAGGATGCAGTTCGGCTCCGTGATGTGCAGTGGAACGACTTGTCGAAGAGGAAGGTACGGGCCGTCATTCGGAAATACCGTTATTTCCGACCGATCGGCAAAAGCTAGGCCGAGACCCCCGAACAGCTTCGTTATCTCGCAGCGGCACTGACCTGACCAGGCTTGACCAGTCGACGTCCAGATAAGCTTCTCGCTGCATCCTCTTTAATCGTCGAGCCCAATGTCGGACACCCTGATCATGCGAAAATCTACTTGACCTTCTGATTTGAAACCCGACAGCAGCCTCTGCATACCAGAATCGTTACCAGCTTTGCCTCCGTCATGAGTCGTTTGACTGAAGACCACACCAGTAACCGACATCATGATTGTATACAGTTGGTCTACTAGATGGGGCTTTCAACCAACTGTCCACCTGCTTGACAAGTCCGCCATGCATCGTCGACTGGAAGGCAATAAAATCCAATGCCACCTTACGTCATGGCTTTCTCTCGCTGAAGACATCCAATCCTCCAGTTCTGAACATCCCCCAGCTTTACTCATCTGACTCAGCCGTGGTTCACGACCGCAAAGATCAGGTTCGCGAACCTGCACCAAGACATCCCCGCCCCATCGTCATGTCCTCCGCTCCGCTGCCCTCGGAATCGGAACGTTGGTAGCGGGACCTAGCTCTGGACAAGCTTTCCAAGCGTACTTTCATAACGTAATGGACCCTCTGTTTGCTTCAACGACGTCTTCGTCCTTGGCTCACCTTCTCGAACAAAGCTACACGATGCGTCATCGACAGGAGATGGCAACATGCCAAGCGCAGAGGCTGAGAGGCCTGCACGAGGAGGCTCTTCTGGGCCGCAGGCGCAGGCTGCGACGGTGCTGAGCGACGCATCGATTGACGAATCGTTGACGACGCCCTCAGTCTTGGCCAGCTAACTGCTCGAAGAGACTATGAGCACGCCGGCGCGCGTCATCGGTCAAACCCTGGGGTTGCGACACGCTTCTCTCTTTTCTTCAAGAGCTTCCACGACCTACACAAATCTCAACTCATTCACCACACCACGAATTGCTAGACTTCCCAAGATACCCAATTCCTCTTCATTTCTTCACATCCGCCACTTCCACGCACCAGCACGAACCATGAGTCCCCTCCCAGCAAGCCAGACAATCAGCCACCACCCGGACAAAGTGCGTATGCTCGTACTCGAAACCGATGAGACGCACCCAGATACGCAAAAGGAGATTGGCGGGTTCGGCGAAGTGTTCAACAGCCTGTTCATCAAAGCTGGCGACGACCACAACCCGCAGCTCGGTATCGAGACGGTGATGCAGTATATTGTTGAGCCCGAGGGCGGCGAGGTGCCCGGTCCTGAGGATATCCCGGACGATCTGCATGCAATTCTCATTACGGGGAGCGAGTGGGATGCCCACGGCGACGATGAGTGGATTCTCAAGCTGATGTCGTTTATCAAATGTACATCCCCCCAGTACCCCACTCACTTTACCCTCTCACTAACACCACAACAGACATCTGGACGCACCGCCCAGACATAAAATTCACCGGCATCTGCTTTGGGCACCAAATCCTGTGCCGGACTCTCGGCTCCAGCGTCGCGCCCTCCGCAGACGGCGAATGGGAACTCTCGCACACCGCAATCACTCTATCCCCCGTAGGGCAGCAGCTCTTCCACACGCAAGACTCGCAAATCCACCTACACCAAATGCATCTAGACCACGTGCTCAACGCGCCCTCCCCTTCCAGCTCTTCCCTCCTCTCTCCAGACACCAAGGTCCACGTCTGGGGCACGACAGACCACACCGACGTGCAGGGCGTGTACATCCAGAAACGACTCTTTACGAGCCAAGGCCACATGGAGTTCAGCGAGCGGCATGTACGGCGGCAGCTGGACATGCGGGTTGAGGCGGGTAGCGTAGAGAAGAATGATGCCGAGGAGGCGGCTGAGAGAGCGGATTGGATGCATGATGGGCTGGTGGTTGCCAAGGCTGTGTTGCGGTTTTTCCATGGTGATGATGATAAATTGGCGTAGATGGAGAGGTTGGATGTTGATGTGTGGGTTATGATTGATCAGATTCTATTGCGCACTTTTTATGGGCAGTTGGTCGTTCTTGCGCCGCAACATGCTGATCTTGTTTGTCACCTCTGAGAGCTTTAGTCGAGATAGACTGTGTTGGAGTTGATACTTGGCAAAGGACAAGCTGAGAAGAGCGTGACCCGTGGTGGACATTGATCAAGCGATTCACAGTGGGAAAAGTAGGAGTCTTCGAAGCAGAGTTGGGTGCGATTACATCTTCCATGCTCATGAGCTACTCCACCCCCTTACCCTTCATCTTCAACTCTTCAGGATCGTGCGGTGCCTCTGCTTTCTTGCCGTCCCCTACCTTGCCTGTTAGGACCTCAGTGAACAGCTTCGTTACGGCTTCGATGCACTCCTCGCTGATCTGGTAGTGCACGACGAAACGCCCACCACGTGTACGCACGCCATACTTCTCTCCTGTCTCGATGAAGTGATTGACGTCGATGTTGTGCGCGTCGAGGTTCAGCCATACCATGTTGCTGTCGACAGGGTAATCTAGCTTGCCGCCGAGATCGGTCCAGATCTTCTGTATGCGCTTCGCCTTTTCGTGGGACTCGGTGAGGCGGCCGCCGAGGAACGTCTCTTCGACTGCGACGCGTGCTGGTGCTGCCACCACACCAGCCTGTCTCAGGCCACCGCCGATGGACTTGCGAACCCAGCGACTGCGCTTGATGAATGCCTTTGTGCCGACAATGATGCTGCCAATGGGCGCGCCGAGTCCCTTGCTGAAGCACAGACTCAGACTGTCCATCTCTGCGCAGAACTCCTTGAGGGTTCCTGCGCCGGCGGCAACAGCCTCCCACAGACGCGCACCATCCATGTGCATGATGATGCCGTTCTCGCGGCCCCAGGCGGCGATGCGGCGGACCTCTGACAGCGGCATAATAGCGCCGTTGAGTGTGTTCTCCAGCGAGATAACACGGGTGGGGCAGGCGTGGACATCGTCGGAGATGACAGCATACTTCTGCACCTCCTCAAGCGTGATGTATGTGCCATTCTTGGCGTCGATGGGCTGCGTGAGGGCCTGCGAGAGAGATGCAACACCGCCAGCTTCATACTGAATGATGTGGCAGCGGCGGTCGCACACAATGGCCTGGGGCGGGGCGGTCAGGTGGGCGCGCAGGGCGACTTGGTTGCCCATGCTGCCGGAGAGGACGAGCAGAGCGTCTTCTTTGCCCGTCAGCTCGGCGATGAACTTCTCCAGGCCAAGCGTGGTAGGATCCTCCATGGATACATCGTCGAGCAGCGTGCATTCCTGGATTGCCCTCAGCATGGACAGCGTCGGCGTTGTGTGCACATCAGACCGAAAGTCGAAGGCAGCCGGGTTGCGCTCATTGCCCCAGGCGGTGCCAATGGGCTTGTCGCCGTTTGTAGCAGGCGTCTTGCTGCTCTTGGCAGTGTACTGGGCGAACTCGGACATGCTGCGGAGTGCTGGCGATGTGTGCAGCCAACGTGTGTGGGAATGAGGGGTGGCGAGGTGGAGGGTGCAGGCACGGGCGCTCCGTTCAGGTGTTCGGCGGGGTGTGGCTGGAGAGGTGTGAGGTCAATCGCGCAGCAGGTGGACGGCTCCACGTACTGGGTAGGCGAGCAAGTGAATATAAACGTTGTGGCGGCATTGGGTGAAGTTATTGAATGTTACGTCGACTTTACACCGCGCGTGTTGTTCAAATCCGCGGGTATGCGCCACTAACCTTAAAAGGAAGGCGCAGCGCGGAGTTACCACGGAATTCACGACTCAACTGTGTTGACACCCATACAACATCCTCGCGATCGCGCCTACTCTCGCTTTGAGTCGACAGATTGCCTAATCATATCCTTTCCCGACGGGAATGAAGTCATCAGTGAGGTATAGTGGGTAGTATCGGCTCCACGTAGTCACTGTGTGGACGACGAAGTTATAAAGATTATTGCCATGTTGGAACGTCTGGCGAGGGTGTAGCCATCGCTCAACAACTCGCACGAACGTAGTTTCTCTCTCAAAAGACAACAGGCGACCACAGCCAATCGTCTCAGACTCTTTGCCTCTGAATTTGCTTACCATGTCTGTGCCACCAGGCTGAAGCTGAGGCTGAGCTTCGATGTCTCCATTGTCTTGTCAGCTTCTTTCTGCGTTTCTTGCATGGAGAATATACCAGCCTTTGAAGCCTTATTTCCTCAACCCGCTGGCACTGCCTCAGACCCACATCCACACCATTCAAGCACAGCTGGCCTGGGATCATTTTGTAAGAATCTCCAAGTGCATTTTCATCCAGAGCACTGGTCTACTATCGTCAAGTCTCATGAAGCTCGCTTATGCATGTCAGCGGTACAGCATAGGTAGCCTAAGGCGCAGTCGATGATGGCTGCGTCTGAGCTTCATATCTGAACCTCGACCCTCGACATCTTTTCGATATTCTTTCTCCGACAGACAGAACTCCAAACACAGTCATGGGCTCATCTCAAGAATCAGTTCATCCGCCCCTGGTGCAGGGCTCGTTTCAGAGACCTTCGAGCTATACGAGCGCACGGTTCGACGCGGATCCGCTGTCAGAGCGAACGGCTATCGAATATACCCAACAGCTTCGAAGCATATCCGAGACTTCTGTCTCACTTCCCCCGGTCTTTCCTGTTCCCCGTGCAGATGCTGTGTCTAACGGTCTCAGAGCCCAATCCTCCGACCACGGTCTATTCAGAGACTTGCGGCCACCTGTGGACCGAAGACTGACGGTCAGGTCCGCCGACATTACAGCTTGGAGGGAGGAATTTGAATTGTCTGAGGCTGCAAGACTGCAACCAGGGAGAAGAGTAGCTAGAGTCGAAGAGGCCCTGGATGATCCCAGTTCAGACAACGTTTTAGTGTCTCTAGCAAAAAAGACTCTGATCTAACCACGGATGAAGGATGCTTCAAAACACAAAGGCAAAGATACCATTGTTCTTGTTCCTGAAATGCCATCTAGCACTGCAACGCTTAGCCATCGGACAAACCCGCATGCTCTCTTAATCTCATGTGCTACAGGCCTGGTCATCGGGAGTGTGTCCTGCGGCAAATTACAGTATCCTGTCGTTCCAAACATCTGTCTGATGAAGCATTCACGAAAGCTTTGAAAATGCACTCAGCACTGATTATCAACGACCCAGATCGAACCATGATCTTGATTCCATCACATGGCTAGGAGACTACGTCGCGGATCATTGCTTGTTTTGCATCTAATTCGGAGTGATTTGCAGCTGAGATTTCACCTCTTTCCTACGTTACTTGAAACTGATATCATACGTGAGTTCTGCGTCAAGGCTAGTACCCCTTTGCAGCAAGTTATCAAACGCAGAAGTTTGAGATGATGGGGGGTAATCACTCATGCTACAGCTGCGAGTTCTTAGCGAGTTTGATACAGTGCGTCTCGAAAAGCTGTGGTCAAGGGCTTATTGTCAACTGGTGTATGTTCATTTTGTTTTAGGCATTTCAAGACGTTTCGCAGAGTGAGATCGTTTATACTGGGCTAAAATTTCGGTATTAATTTAGGGGTTGTGCTTTCTGATTAGATTATCGTTTTCGTTGCTGCTACAACTTCTCTGCGCTGAATTAATGCACGTGTCGCACAAGCATGAAACTACCATTGATTACGTTCCCAGCTTGACAAGTTGTACGTATGGCGCGAAGTGGATAAAAAGGCTGTGTTGAATCTCACCATTCCTTCGGTAACGTTTTCTCATGCTGAGTCTTATACAATGTCTCTGCCTCTGACTGTGTGTTGTGTAGATCGCCGCTACTTCGGCTTGTAACTTTTGCAGTACCCATTTCCACAAGTTGCAGCTCATCGTCTTCTGGTCTGTTTGACGATATATGTGTGTCGACGGTCTTTATGATCTTCTTGCTGGGTTTCTGCCCACTTGGTTCCAGTGTCTGTCCTTCCCTATGCAATGACATTTTAACCACCGTCGATTCGAAACACTTTGGCAGCGTATGTGCAAGGAAGCGTCGAAAAGCCGGCATACATATACAAATAATGCCAACATCGATTTCGATGCTGGACCATACAGCAGTTGATATGCTATCGTATGTGATATTTGACATATTCGAGATTCGTGCCAACGTCTGGATACGGAGGCACGAGATGGCGATGACACTTTTGAACCACTCAGTCAGCCGTGATCCCGTACATTTCCAGCTCTGTCTTACATGAATCCAGCGCTAAAGACCGCTACTAAATATAGCTTCTTTCTCAGACTCAGGTTGAGTCTCCACAAATGTGGGATCGGTATCGAAGCTATCAGCAAATCCGAGCTGATGTTAACGGTAGCAGCACTATAATAAAACGGGCTCTGGCTGATGCAGTAAACAGGTTGCTGCTCCCGCGTCCATGCCGTCCAGACCGCTATAGATTGTTAGTGACTACCAAGAGCGCGATTGGAGTACAGTAATCCTCACCACGAACTGGCCAACAAGCAAAGGCCATAGTGAGGCCAAAGCCTAACGAATATCCTATCGACAGAACTACGCCGAACAAGCACCATCGCCTTACGGTCTTTGAAGGGAAGATTCTTAGGAAAAACAACAGGAAAGACAGCTTCTGGAGCCCAGAACACCAGAAGTAGAGGTTTTGGCACACGTACATGATCTGTAAACCATGTCAGCCATTATTTGTGGGGTGAAGTGAGATAAACATGTTCACCCTCTGGGACCTTTCTATCGCGTATGGCGTAAGCGTCCATATATCTCTACCAAGCCCAAATCTTGCTGCCATCACCAGTCCAACAGAGTGAGGAACTGACAGGCAGGCCGCGAGGCAGGCGAATAAGTCGTCATACCCAAACGTGCTCTGCCGTATCGTTATGTAAAGTCGTATAAGAGCAGCAAGAAAAGCGACTGTGCCCGACGTAGCAGCGCAATAGATTAGCACATAGCTCCTATTCCGAACCGGTCGCTGACAGATGGTTTCGGTTGCGTTCATTGTCACTAATGTTGATCAGCCACTGCTACAAGCTTTTCTGGGAATCTAGTCGAAGTGTTTAGTCAGGCTTACCGAGCCATTCTTTGATAGTACACGATTGCAGGATACAGTCCTGAGCTGCTGCGCTCGCCGAGCTATTCGTACATGTACAATCGTTGTGGTCAAATGTACAAGTCGGTTCCAAGCTCTGCAGAGCATCGTAGCATAGATCCTACGCCAGGTGATAAGTCTGTAGACAGAGGATACATGGGTGTGCCGTCGTACTCACAGTGCATTCTGGCAATGTAGTTTGAGCGACGCTCAAGCACATTAACAAAGCCCATACCACGAGAGGAATTGCTGAGAATCGCATACTGCCCTCGATGATTCAAGTGCAGATGAATTCCAGCACTTCTTTCGGTTGAGGAATGGAATGGTGAAACGCAGATTTCATGGCGATACTATCTCCCGAGGTCCCTCGTTCCTGTCTTCAGACGATGAAAGCAAAAGACACCAGCTTACGAAGCTATCTCCTGTTGTGAAAGCGACCGGATTTACGCCGCACTCGGACCGTCTTTGGTGGCCTATCGTCCAAGCTTTGAGCGAAGGATGGCATCCTGGTGTCTATAAGAGCGCTACAGGCAAGATCGTCGAGCTCTTGTTGCTCGAACGGTTTCCGAAGTTTAGAATTTTCCGAACTTCTCCCACCATTCGTGTGACGCCAAGTCCATCCTGAACGCTTTCATCTTGCTCAAGGCGCGGGTTGCGGGCCGTCCCCGTGGGCACGTACCCAGCAAGGCTGTCAACAATGGAGTCGGTTTCAGATCTTTGTGATGAACGATAGTGAAGATCTAGAAGAATGGCGCAAGAAAGCTCAAAATCAGAGTTGTTTGAGCATCTAGTGATGGTGAAAGAAAAGCAAAGATGTCACATGATACAAAAGGGTAGCCTGAATGGACTAGAATACGAGATTGCTTACACCAAGCATCTATCGATCTGATCAAGAGAGATAACTCAGGTGTAGAGGACTCGTGTTCCAGTCCGTTCAGGTAACACCCTTGTATTATTCACCCTGAGCTCGACCGGGTTCTTGCTGATCCGCCCCCGCCCTATCATGGTAACCACCTAGATTTTCTCGATTTCTAATATTTCACTCAAACAAGTAACTGATCATAGTGGTTGTCATAAGTATTGTTAGAACTTGAGTGTATTGCCAAGCGCTGTCTAGTAGGGTACAGGATGGAATAGACCTTGTGATTTTCTAGCTAGCAACAATTCCTATTGAAGACAACGGCCCCACCGGTATCTCCTTGTTCTTACCTCTACTAGCGCTCAGGTTAGACTTTTCTGGTGATGCCGATGGATAGCGGCGCGTCCAGGTTTACGGACCGAAGATAGATGAACTAACACTGCTTGTCGGGGGCTGAAAGAGGCAGTTCCTAACACTAACAGCTAGTCAGATTTGCTTTGAACATGATTCAATACGAAAAGCTTCGTCACTCGCTATTGCACGTCCACCTACACCACGTATGTCAGTACCCACAGTAGGGCTTTGAATTCGATCAAACCATTACCTGTAGCTAAGTAGTCTCAAACAGGTTAAACAAGGCCTGATTCCTGTACCCGGCTTTTCCTGGTATGCCTTGTCATCCAGCATTTTCAAATCTAATGTGCATCCTTAGCAGGCATTGCCACGCGGCTCAAGTCGTCAGTATATAGTAGGTCTAGATGCGTTCATCCATTGGTAATTGTTCACGCAATTCGACTTCTTGGAAATTCAAACACAAATCTCATAAGACAACCAGATTTGGAGGGTGATCAAGAGTCAGGGTAGACTTCAGATCTACATTTAAGGATCCCCATAAGGTTCATGCATGCATTCCGGTCTTGGCTGCATAATTGTTTGGGCGCGGGGGTCGCGGTAGGCCGCTACGCATAGATATGCCTCAATGCGACATACTCGGGGTCCGATGTTGAAGAGTTTGTCCTTGCCAGCTATCGAAACACTTGTGACTGGTTACAAGCCATGTGTTGTGGATATGTTGATTGATGCCCAGATTGCATCAACCCGCGTCGAGGAGCTAGACCCTACTAGGGTTTCATCGGGATTGGAATCTACATGGTCGGAATCCGTCTGGTTTCAACAAACCTCGTCTTTTCAAACCCCGAGACGTTTTCGCATTCTCCAATTTGCCCCTCATATCCCTTCTCGATTCTACTGGATCCCACTCAATTTCGGAAATTCTCATCCAAATAATCATCGCTCCATCGCTCGTTTACTTGCTGCTACGGACTATCTATGCTTGCACATTCCCTCCACTTGCTAAGGTGCAGGGACCACTGTGGCCATCCGTTTCTCGGACATGGCTGACGTAGCGTATGTATCAAGGAGATCTCGAGGTGCACCAACTTGCGATACACAAAAGGTTTGTCAATTGCGCGGAGTATGCCTTTTCAGAGCTGATCAGCGACAGTGAGTTTGGGCTTACATTCCTCGAGGTTGTGTTCAGTTTTTCTTCTTATGGCTACAGACTAGGCCGTGTTCAGGATACGGCCCACTCGTTCGTATCGCTTCCGATGAAGTCAGTTCTAGTGATCCGAGATCCTATTCCCAAGACCTATTCGATACAGAAACCCTTAAAGAAGGCAAATTGGTACCTCTCACATAGACCGGTAGCACTAGGGTATTGATGCCTTTACTGATGACGGTGAGAAGCATCACGCCACTGTGAGAAAGATTGTATTAGTACACGGCGATATGTACGCACCCCTCACAAATTTGGAACGTTGATTCATTAACACAAACTTTTGTGGTTGTCACGTTTTGCCCTACATGTTGTCAACTAATCCGTCACCTTTACTGTTAACTAGATATAGCTAGCTAGTAAGGATCTCTTGTTTATCTGTAACGTATTTGTGTTTGTAGTGGTACAAATCTGTTGAGGGAGCTCACATATTGCTGTGTATTATAGTACCTGCATATACGCTAAATAGCATGCTCAAAAACAAAAAGCTGCTAGATTAAGTCCCAGACATGCTCATAAAAAAGCTTGGAGGATTTGCACATGGCAATGTAGCTCTTGATTTTGGTAATGGCTGGGAATGTAAGTCGAGACCTTGTTGAGAGCTGTTTCCTAAGCACTCATATGACCTGCTTGTCATTTCACAGCACTAACGATAGCATCAGGTTCTCTTTCGATGGAGTCGGGACCGTCTTCTTCGGAAGTCCATTTGGTTTCATCAAGGACAGGATCGACTATGCCGTACACACTGCTATGCCGCTCAACTCAGTCGTCGAAATGGCACCATTGTGGCTACGCTGGGTCTTGTTATACGGCGATATTGCCATACGCAAGATCTTCAGAGCAATCGTGGCAGCGGACGGCATCTGGAAAACAGCTGTGCGTAAGACCGAGATCGCGCAAGCTAGAACGCAAGATTATACCTCGAAAAGACAGATATTTTATCCCAGATTCTTTCGACCAAAGATGAAAAGCAAGGCAGCCTGGCCATCAACGACTTACCCGTTGAGATGTGGGCCGTGGTGTATAACCTCTGCAAAAATGTGCGCACCCCTCCCCAAATTTGGTAGTAGATTCATCAACACAAACTATGAACGCGGGCAGGTAGATTACTGGCTAATTTCTTGTGATTGTCACGTTTTGCCCTGCATGCTGTCACCCAATCTGTCACTTCACTGTCAACCAGCTATAGCTAGCCAGTCAGATTCTCTCGCTTGCCTATGGCGCCTATATGATTGTTGTGTTCCAAATCCAAGGGGGATGCGTACATTTCTGCAGGCACCAATAAGCACGATCACCGAGTGTGACCCCCAGTTTCATAGTGCACAACTAGTATCGCAAGATTTGACAGCACGTTGGGCGCACTCCGCGCCATCTCTTACTTCCTTATGAAGACGCCAGACATCATAGAAAAGCCCGTGAGGAAGATTGAGACGTCATTTGCAGATGGCACCTTGACCCATCCAGTCGAGCTTCCTTACCTAAGAGCTATGATCCAAGAAGCACGACGCACGTTCCCTCCCTTCGCCGCTGCGCTGCCGCGCTGCGCGCCGGCGGCTGGTCTCGAGGTGTTCTGGCATTACCTGAAGCTTGGGACTAAAGTTTGGGGGCTTAGGAAACGAAATCATCCACCGCGACTGACTGTGGCTCAGATGGCACGAACGCAATGGTTGTGCAACATGACAAAGACGTCCTCTGCGAAGACGCTCATGAGTTCCGACCTGAGAGGTAATAGAGGGCGAGGAGAATTACAGAGCAATGGATAGGGCAATGCTGGTCTTTGGTGCTGGTACTAGGACGTGTATGGGAAACATGTAAGTGTTGGAACACCTGCGTTCCGGACTCCTATCTAACGAAATGTTGAGCTCTCAACATGGACATGTACAAAGTTGTACCAGAGATTCTTCGTCATTTCACGTTAGAGATGGCTCACGATGAACTTTGGCACACTCGCAATGCCACCTGTATCATGCAAAACAACGTCATACGTAAGCTCATAGGCGGAACAAGACATAGAGCAATGCATGGGATGATAAGATGGCAAACTTCACGCTGCTCACGATTGTACAAGCACAGTGGAATATTCATGATATCATCTTGATTACAGCAGCTCTCGGCTACATTGGGTATTACGCTAAACCAACACTCTAGTTCTTAAGAACATACCTGTACCTGGGCAGGCCCTTCTCGAAATCGACGATGACCTGGTTGGCCTCGCTCATAGGCCTGACTTGAACCCAAGCCTGGAGGTTGGTCTTCTTAGCCAACTCCAACATATCGCGAATGTGCTGTCTGGTGCCGATCAAGGAGCCGGCAATCTTGAGGTTCTTGAAGATCAGACCCATGGGGGAGAAGCTGGGGAGCGGGTCGTCGGGCGCACCAAGCTGAACGAATGTGCCGTTGACGTCGAGCAATTGGAGGTACTGGTCAAGCGGGAAGGAGCCGGAGATGGTCGAGATGATCAGGTCGAGGCCGTTGGCATTCTTGGTCGCCCAGTCGGGGTCCTCGCCGGTAGCGATGAAGCGGTCGGCGCCGAGCTTGATAGCATCCTCTTTCTTGGAAGATGAGCGGGAGATGGCAACGACTTCGTCGGCACCGAGAGCCTTGGCGAAGAGAAGAGCGAAATGGCCCAGACCACCGACACCAACAACACCGACGCGCTTGCCGGGTCCGGCACCGTTGGAAACGAGAGGGTTGTAGACGGTAACACCACCGCACATGAGTGGAGCGGCGAATTCAGAGGGGAGACCCTCGGGAATGGGGATAGCGAAGGAAGCGGGTCCACGCCATGCCTTAGCGTAACCACCGTACGACTTGTCGCCGTTCGAGTGCTTGCCGTTGTAGGTCATGGTGAAGGAGTTGCAGTTGGACTCCTGCTTCATCTTGCAAGGGCGGCAGCCCTCACAGCACTCAGACTGAGCACCAACACCGACGCGGTCGCCAACCTTAAGGTCCTTGACATCCTTTCCGACCTTGGTGACGTGACCAATGATTTCGTGGCCGACGACGAGAGGGTAGTCTGAAGGGCCCCAGCCGGAGCGGAGAGTGTGAATGTCGGAACCGCAGACACCGCAGTGAGAGATCTCCATCTCAATGTCGGTCTCCTCAAAGGCCTTGGGCTCGAAGTTGCCCCACTTCATGTTGCCCTCGGCAGCAGAAGGGTCGTGGGCGACCCAGCCGTTGAAATCAGGAGTGGAAGACATGGTAATGGATGTGGTGATGATTGGGTATGTGTATTCTCCAAGGGGCAGATGGCCTCCCTATGTATCATCAAGATTTACTATAAGCATCTTGAACATTCTCCAATCTTTGGATTTGTCAGGTAGGGTCGTTGCGCTGTTGCGGTGTCGTGAAGTTTTTGTGCTTCGCCGATCGCTCGCCGTTGACCAGGGCCCGCTATCATGACTTCACCGCATCTTGCGAGGGTGTGTGCGCGTTATCGTCAGGTACCATGGCCGCTAAGACCGAGTCCGATCCGAGGAGGAAATGCTTCTGGAATTCGGAGTGGGTTTGGCCGTTGAGACGAGAAGGCCATTCATTCGGCCTTACATGGCGCAGGGGCTACGTACCACGTGTGAAAGACCCACCATTCCTGTGTGACATCCCCGCCACTTCCGTCACAACAACTAGCTCCCGTAACTGTAGATCCTGACATCTATAGAAGATACTAGATATGGATACCGATATTTCCTGGTGCCTTGCACAAAGCGAAAGATAAACAGCACAAGATACACCGAGCGCGTAGCATAGAATAATTGCACAACTGCCGTGACCAAGCCTTCGCCGCCTTCATCCGACTACACATGTGATGCGGTGAGTGAGTGGATGTGTCGTTGTCGTAAAACTTGCGAAACATTGGATTCCGGTCACCTCCGCGTATGCTAAACCGGCCCGCTCTTTCGCGGGCCCAGATCTTCCACGTAGAGCGTGTTGCATCTTGTGTGTGGGTTTCGATGCTAAACAAGGTGTTGATTTCTTGAATTGCGTCGCATATAGATACATGTCGTTTCCGCATTCTGGTAAGTCCAAACCATCAATGCAATCCGTCGAAGAAGTCCGCCGGATGATCTTGCGATAATAAAAGCGGGTTCATCCATCAATCCAAAGCATAAGATGTCGTTCAAACTATCGCAGATCGATCCTCAAAGTTATGTCGCGGACGTGTTGTGCCATTGATCTCCATGCAGAGGCCAATAAGGACCGACTCGTCTTTGAGCTTATGGGGGTTCCGTTAGCAGACTAAGGAATGGGCAGGACGTCAAAACCGAGTGTCGATGTCCAAACGTCTGTGCTCAGGTTGCTGCGAAGCTTGTCGCGTGTTTCTGAGTAGATGGCTATCCAATATGAATACAGAGATTCATCGCGGGTTTTGTGCTGATCTGAAAGTGTTTGGGAGATATTCGCGAAACCAGGCGAAAAGAAGCCTCAAGCGCTGTATGATGTTAGGTATAATCTTGGCAGACGTTCTGCAACTTACAAGTGGTTCAAAGCAAGGATGCGATGCATGTTGACTTCATTCAAGTATTTCGCTGATCCACTGGATACCCTTTCTCCAGACAAGCGCAACTTCGTCATCTTCCTGCCAGCGGAACTTGACTTGATAAAGGTCGAGTTTAGGCGCCTTCGCGTCTACCGAGGTAACTCTGGCGAGGAAGTCGTGGGCGCGATCGAAAAAGATCACTTTCAGGACACTCTCGTCCAAGACGAAGTTGCAGAGTTTCGACCACTCCGACTTCGACACGCCATGGGTGGAGAGGATTGGTATATTATCTTCGTAATGACAGACGATGGGCATCTCGATAACGAAGCCGGATTGGCCGGAGGTAAGGTTGAGCTTCAGCTTGCGCTCTCCAAAGCCATGTGCGCAACCGTAGAGAGTCCGCCAGAGGGCTTTGTAGTGCGAAAGACGCATGTGGGCAACTAGTTCAGTGGTCATGTTCGAGAGTGGTAGATGCGAGAAACTGTGCTTTTGCGGGTGTTCGCTTGCAATATAAGATGATTCATTCTTGACCATGATAAGAATTGTTCAAGTGCCAGGTGACCAAATGACGATATCTGCGGTGACTCGAATCCTGTCTGGTACGTTGGGTGTGTTGTTCTGGCGCGGTGAAGCTTTGGTGTTGGGCAATTGACCGCTTCTCCTCTAGTAAGTGGGTCTCTATAGAAAGATGATTGGACGATCGATCGATCTCTAGGTGGTCTTTGGCGGATTTGTTTTGTCCGCGTTGGATGTCTCGGCATCGCCATACGTACCGTTGCTTCCAAAACTGTGCATAAGGTGTCACATGACCATCGATGCTAACTTTATTCAGCAAGAAGAGCTCCCTAACAACCAGTCTCTGTCCTGCATAATCGAGATAAGTGATGATGGAGGTGACAAAGCACCGCGCGATTTTCGAGGCTGGAACATGGGGTCCTACAGTCCGGACGTGGCGCGCCTCACAGATCGGAAACGCGAGAATGACACGTCTGTCCTCTTGCCAGCAACGATGCCTAGAACCTGATCAGCTGATATGTGAGCATCCGATACAACCCGTCAAAAGATAGCACTGCAACTCCTCGGAACGCCGTCCATTTCTCATCGGAAGTGAAGCATGTAGACGTGGAGTAGGGGGTGAGACTTCGGGGAACGTGGTGGTGGACAGGCTTGGCGCACGTGACCGAGCGCTGAACCCTTCCTTGAGGCGACGACGTTTCTCCTGAAGACAACAGGGAGGCCTTGCGATCTATACGAAACGACCCTGTGAACTACGATTTGAGTACCACCGGTCAGGCGGGATTGAACCGCCTCAAGTCCGGCTGAGTCGCTTCGCCCCATTCGAGAGAGCACTGCATCAATAGCATCCACTTCACATTGGCCTCAGGCTGGCAATACAAACGACGTCCTTCGTCTTTCACCGGCGAGTACATCGTGCAGCCCCTATGCGCGCGCGACGCACTGTAAGCGCAAGATGCGACGAAAGGCTGATTCGTAGCCTCAGCTGAAGGTGCACAAGTGACGTGGCGTTTTTTGGCCCCCAGATTATGCATCTGTGCTCCGCCTCCATGCAGAGCCGCAGGCGCTTGAAAAGTCGTCCCACCCGCGAACGGCTCGCTCCCTCCCTCCCGGTTCCACACTTCTGAGTTGTTCGTAATTGTGTCTGAGCTAAGAATCCGACGCTGTCAACCAATCTGATCGCATGACTCCTATTATTAATCCCAGTCGATGCTTCAACTCCCAGAAAGTGCACTAATGGCTCCATCACACGATGCGATACCAATGGAGCATCGGAGTGAGGCCTCGCCGAACGGCAAAATGTCCACTCGGACGACGGCGCGAATTGTCACACCTAGTCCTGTCCCGGCTACAGTGCTGCCAGTCGTAGAGCCTGTTGGCTCATGGCTGTGTACGGAGGGTAGCTAAGGCTTGATCCCTATTCCAGTACATGCCGTCACTTATCTCACATAGGACCATATCAGCAGTATATCGCTGCCCTCAGCGAATCCAATCCGGGCCTCAAGAAGGCTGATCCAAACAACAGAAAAAACCCTTTGAAGCCGGGCAATGCCCTCGTTGTCTTACTGGACTCGGACACAGATGGCCATCCCAATTTCGAGAAAACTGAGTTCGTGAACGCTACGGAGCTTCGAACTCACTTTGAAAATGCTTCTCGCAATCACAACCGACGGCGCATTTACATTATGGAAGGCTTGGCGCCCGATTTTGTGGCAGCGATAGGAGGTCACTTCTACATGGACCCAACATTTTGGCTCAGGCAAGAGAGAACATGTGTATGGAGCAATGACTTCACACCCGTCAGCGACGCACTTCCCCAACCCAGCTTACTCAACCCTAAGAAGAGCTTTCATGTGCAGTACTGTGAATTGAGAGAGTTCAACAAGGCGCTGGAGAACAAACCGTATTTTTGTAACAGAACTCGGAGGCATGTTGGTATGACTGCTCCACGTCATGGCGAAGAGAACACTACCACTGCCATCATGAGGCGAAAGGTCAGTTGGTGGTGTGAGAAAACCAATGAGGGTGGCTGGGATGGTATGTTTGCTCATACAAGAATACTTTCTTCCCACTAACGGCTCCTAGTGGTGATTCTTTGTGATCCTCAGCTTGTGGAACTCCACCCTATTCCAAGGGAAAAGATGCAGAACGCTGAGCCCCAAGAGATCAAATCCCCCGATATCAACCTGGAAAATACACCCTTTCAAGGAGGATATATTGACTTCGTGCCACCGCCACTACCACAGCCTGGTTCAATACCAACCGGACCTCGACACCCACACAAATCGATGCTCCGCGACCTCGTCTACTATTATGAAAACAAGTCTCATCTACTAGACCCAGATGAGTGGAAAAGTCCGAGCGAATCGGCCATTTTTCTGAAGAAGATCGTTGCCGCACACTACCTCCAGTTAGCTGACTACATCAAAGCCATGCTCCCCTCCCTTGAGCTCAAGCTTACGACAGCATGGGTTGAAGAACAAGAACAATGGAAGGGTCTGCAGACGATCTCTCGCCGATGCGGAAACTATCGAGATGATATCGAAGACACCCTCCTTAGTCTGGGCTACACGCTCGACAACCCGAGCAGTAAGGACGATGACAACTGGAAAAACTGCAAGATTGACTATCAATACGTATACTTTCGCCTCAAGATCCTAAAGGAACGCGCAGACAATCTCATGACCTCAATGACAGGTCTTGCCAGCATTGCTGGCAATCGACAGAATCTTGAGGAGGCCAAACGAGTCAAGCGTCTTAACTTGCTCGCGTTACTGTTCATTCCATTGGCATACACAAGCAGTCTCTTCAGCATGCAGGACAACTATGCACCCAACAAATCTCAGTTCTGGGTGTACTGGGTCTGCGCCCTGGGAGTCGTCATGGCTACATCCGTAGTCACTTGGATACTTGATCGAGCTCTCAACGACGAGGCGCAGTGGACGCTGGATCCCATCAGATTTCTGAAATTTTGGGGCGCACCAGATCAAAAGACGAAGACGATGAAGACGATGACAGGGTTCTATAAGACCAACGGGCGGCGATAAACAGCATGCGCGTGAACCTTTTGGGGTTCATGTGCTCACGATGTTACGATTTCTCTTGATTGCATTTCGGGCGATGTTCAAAATAGTGAATAGTCTTTCAGTCAAACCATAGCACGGTGTTTAAATATTTCTTGACGTAGATGCTTCGTCTACACCCCTCGCAGTCCGCACCTGCTTCAAGCAAACTAGCGTTTCTCATTCATTCAAAATCTTACCGTGACAACCTCTATCTTGTATGTAACGCGTAAAGTGCTTGGTCAGTCTTGGATGGGTCAGCACGTGTAGCATGATCGCCCTCTCTGCGGCTAATGTAATGCGCCATGTACGCTTCGGACACGTCAAAGTTTCAGCCTTGTCGCGTCTGCCTGTTACCTCGCTTGACCATTGCATCCATCACTACTTCCCAATCATCAGATATCACTGCAGCATTTTGAACCTATTCCTTCGTGTCTCAACAAGAAGAGTACGATCTTCCTCCGTTCGCCTACAGGCCGCTTGCCCAAGGGGAGATCAGACTGCTGCTGCCAACGACCGACGAAGACGGCCTATCCTGGACGTTGATAGTGGTCAATTTGGACGAGAAGATCGACTTCGATGCCCTTTCATACGTGTGGGTCGAGCAGAATCAGATGTTCCCCATTGCTTGCAACGGTCAAAGACACCATGTTCATCAGAACTTGTATACAGCCTTACCGTATCTCGCGCATCGCCAAGCCTCTTTGAATAGTCTGGTAGTAGATGATGACTCTGATAGAGAAGACAACCTCTCCAAGGATTCAACAGAAGCCGACGGCCATGCCCGGCCCATATGGATCGATGCCCTTTGCATCAACCAAAAAGACGAAGAGGAGAAGCTCAGTCAGATCAAATCGATGAACCAGGTCTATCGGCACGCAAAGATCGTCTGGGTGTGGCTTGGTCTTCCAGAAGATCATGACATGCTAGCTGACGTTGTCAATTCGCTCCCAAGAATCGCAAACTTCGTCCAATGGAAGGGTAGAGCATTGACGGCACCGGTTCTTTTTGCCTCGGAGAACTCTAATCCCAGATTTTGGCCGGTGTTGTTCCATCTCATTGCCAACAAGTGGTATTCACGTGTGTGGGTCGTACAAGAGTTTGCATTGGCTCAAAAAGCTGTCTTTCTTTCCGGAAAGCATGCGATATCCCTTGGACTAATGAAAGATGTCATAAAGGGTGCT
This sequence comes from Ascochyta clinopodiicola, assembly GCA_027946445.1. NCBI lineage: Eukaryota > Fungi > Ascomycota > Dothideomycetes > Pleosporales > Didymellaceae > Ascochyta > Ascochyta clinopodiicola. The sequence continues at coordinate 44,006 of JAPEUW010000094.1, forward strand.
CTGTACCTTGCAGCTCCGCTCATCGTCCATCAATCGAGGCCCGGAGATATAAATCGGGCCCACAAAAGTTTTGAAATGTTCCTGACGCGAATGACAGCTCAGCGCGATTTGTTGAGATCAGAACACTTGAATAGTTCGGACATAGTTTACGTTATGATGGAACTATCGGTTTCGATGTCTCTGAGTTCGCAGTGTTCTTTGCCGCAAGATCGCGTCCTTGGGATTTTAGGTATGCTTGACTCTAAGCAATATAAGTCACTTGGAGTTGATCTATACGGGACAACAGAGGTCGCTGACCTCTATACGAAATACAGCGCTTTGGCTTTCATTTCGTCTTTATCTCACGACCATCGTTATTGGGGTGGATGGCACTGGCTGAACGGTGCACTGCGGCAGAAAGCATGGATATCAATGCCTGATCTCCCATCCTGGGTTGTGGATCTACACCATGAAATCCAACCATGGGGCTTTGCCCGACACATCGACTACGGATCCAGCAGCCGGCAACATGCTGCTAGAGTGGAACATCGAGGTGAAGAATTATCAATGCTTGGTCGGTTGGTTGACACTATCACCGATGTGTCTCCAGCATTCCCAACACAATCGGTGACGACGGCAGCAAAGCCGAACAACGCAAAAGTACTCTACTACATCCAAGTCGCGAAATGGGAAGTCCAAGCTCGCGGTCTGTTCACACGCATGCGGCACAAAGACGAAAGCTGGTCGAGGGAAAATGATGAGTGTTACTGGCACACATTGATTCTTGGTCGCATAAACGATCTGCGAGAAGTTCTTTCTAAGTATCACGCGTTTCGTGCTGCTCTGCAGAAGCTGCTACATATTTGGGAGATACTGGAATCGAGATCGAGCATGAAACTAACCAGTCTTCCCGATGGCTCACACAAAACACTGCTTAGGGTCATCAAATATCTTGAGAACTGTCACACAGGTGCAGGACTCTTTCTGGGGCCCGTGGAATATCTAGAACGTGGAAGGTTATTTGCCACAGCTTCTGCAACTCTAGGCTTCACAGGTCCTGAAGTAAAGGTTGGCGACAAAGTGTGCGTCTTCAACGGTTCGCCAACACCGCATGTCATACGACGAGTTCCTGGCCAGGACAAGGATAGATACACGTTTGTCGGCGATGCATATGTGTATGGACTTATGGACGGCGAAGTTGATGAAATGGACCTTCAGGACAAGGAGATCGTGATGGTATAGAATAAGAGCTCAGGCCTGCCAACGATGTACTATCGTCAAATGCATGGTTCTTAGGTAAAGAGTCAGAACTGCTTAACATGCGTCATTGTCGTAATGTTCCAAGGGAAGTGACGAAGTTATACCCGAGCATTCTTTGTTTCAATGCGTTTTGTTTTAGTCTCTGCGTCGTGATCTTGCAGTCACTGTGAGACTACGATACGATAAAAGGCTCACTCACCGCTGGAATGTAAGGCGTATGAAGTGTGTGGGAAGCCGTAACGAGGTACGAGTAGTAAGCACCTTTGTTGTTGACGTGCGTACTGACGATGCGCGACTCTATGGGCGGTGTGCGCCATCCGCTGCTGCTATTGTTATGCGAAAGCTCACCATACTGAAGGGCACCAGTGTTTTTAACAGTCTCGACAGTTGTGTAGTCAAGCACACCAGTTCAGTCCACTGCGATCTCGTTGGGTTCGATCGAATTCACCCGCAAGAACCGCTCTTCGCCCATGTCGGCCGCAATGCCTGTTTTCAGATGAACGGCTTTTTTTTTTTGCAGAGACAAGAACCACCCCGATATCTTGGCTCATGCTTGAGGCGTCCAAACTCACCCTGATCGCCTACCATACCTAATCTAACCATCTCGTTGTAGCCATACCTCAGCGTTAGGCTCAGCAAACAGCCTCAGGGTGCAGGAAAGACACTCACCTCGGAGAACCGCCCGCGCAAGCCAATTCCAGAAACCGCCAAACCCCAGTCCAAACCACTCAATCTCCGGTGCCGTCTATCCGCGCCCTCGCTTATCTACCCTCGGCCGGGAAAACGAACGTAGCAAAACCCGGTGAAGTGGACAGCAGCAGCCATCGCCAAACGCCAATCAACCCAAACCCTCTCTCTGGCCCTCGGATCGCTTCGTCGTAACGCTTTGAAAAACAATAAAGATTGAAATCAAAACAAACCACATCCCCAACCGCGCCACACCACCACCACCCAATTCTTATCCCCGGCAGTTGGTGGCGCGGCCACGTGTACGGCACGGCCCTGTGCGAGCCAATCACAGGAATCCAATGGTCTGCAGCATTGAGGAACGGTCTAGCGTCAGCCATGCCACATGTGAGGTGAAATGAGATATGAAACGAAGCGAGACGGCGGGAAACAAGACGAGACGAAACGAAACGAGATGACAATATGCGTGCGCCGAGACTGGCCGGGTTGGATGGACAGAGTTGCGGTTGGGGGAGAAGAAGAGAGGGACGTAGAGGATGAAGTAGGGAAGAGTGGAGGTGGTGAAGTGTGTGGAAAGAGGGGCTTAGCCAGCAGGAATTAGAGTTCGAATCTACTTGATCCAGCTGTGACATGACAGTGCATGAACTCATGTATGCGGTACGTACGGCGCAGTATCCCAAGGCCCCCAGAATCCTCCAATACTGTGTACATTCAATCTCAAACGCCCAATACCTAGCGATACCCGTTATCGTCGACCCAGATGGCGGCTAGATTCCAGACCATCCCTCTCTCTTCGCTTCGATGCATGTCAGCACGAGTGGGGGGCTTGCATGTGTAATTTCACAGCGGCGCAGAGTTGATAACAGTGGCTTTCCGCTTCGATGCGTGGTGAGGTTTTTCTGTTCTCACTTTTCTGCACGCTTACACGAAGACGTATATACGGCGCGGCTGGTTCGTCTGGAAGTGTTGTCGCATAGTACACCATTGCTCGACGACCCACGATATCGAATCAACACGACTATCAACCGAATCTATACGAACGCCAACTACAACGCCAACTACAACGCCAACAACAACGCCAACGCCAACGCGAACGCCACGCTCGCTTAACATTCACCGCTGTACTCGATATATCTCGAGGCCACGCACCGCATTGCATCTCAGCAGATAGCTGTTGCAACATCGCACTCATTACCAACATCCCAGGTTCCCTGTCTGTAGTCAACTTGACTTCAGCAACTTGGATTGACCTTTGAACCACCTATCCACACCCATACCATCTCTCGATTAGCCTTACACGAACTTCCACCACCCTCCAACCAACCAACCGCGTAACACGCCCTTGGAAGCTACATTCCATTCCATCCACTCTACCATCACCTCACCAACCCACCTCACCTCACACCCCAACCACCAAAACCACCCCAAACCCACGACCAAAATGCCATCCGCAACCACAATAGCAGTAACCATCTTCGAACTCGTAGCCTTCATCGGCATGATCGTAGTCCTGTTCACGAATCTAGGACATGGGGGGTTTAACCCATCGTAGCGAGCCAAGCCAAGCCATACTATACCACACCATACCGACTACACCATGCCGTCTATGCCAGGCCGAAGGAAATCGGACCGAAGCAGTTCAAGGACACTACACCAGACGATACCAAACAGACTTGATCGAAGCGACTACGATGGGGAAGTCGAAAACAGATGAATATATACCGATGTTAAGTGGATGTAGGACGTGCAAGAGTGTTTTAAGAAAGGGGGGTGTTCAGTCCTAGCATTCTAGAGGAGAGAATTGTGTGAAGAGAGAGAGAGAGAAGAGGAGAGTGAGAAGGTGTGTTTTAGGGTGAAAAGTTTGTGGTTTCCTATTCCAATTCCTGTCCAGTTCTGTAAATGCTCAAACGCCATATACCCATCCATACCATACCCATCCATAGCCGCCGCGCAATGCAAAACTAAATCATATGAAACCGCCCAGCTGTTGTATGCTGTCTAGACGGCCAGCGCGGTGGCCACTTCGGCTGTCGATGCCATGCCGCCGTCAATGACGGCCGAATCTGGGACTTTGACGCGCTTTGCGTCGGGCTGCTCGGGCGCCGCATCGTGCTGCAGGCTCTCCTTGACGCGGGCGCGTTTCTGAGCTTTGCTGAGCTCCTCCTTGGGGATGCCGAGGTGCTGGTCAACAACTTTGGCCTTCTCGAGCAGGTCATCCACATCCTCCAGCTCCAGCGCTTTGATGACGTCGGCGTAGCACTTGCTCCTGTTCATCGCCTTATACGCCTCCTCGCGCCCTGGGATCATCTGGCCGAGCAGGTACTTTGTGTTCCCCCAGCGGTTCTCGACCTGGATGGCCAGCTTCATGTACTCGGCAACGACCGTCTTCCACTGGCTCTTCCATTCGTGCGGACCGCCCTCGGCGTCCGGGCGGAAGCACGAGGGGTTCTTTTCGGCCTCGGTGGCAATCATGGCGCCGTCGACATTGAACTCCTTCATCAGCTGCAGGGCCTCGGTGCGCGAGGTGACATCGCCGTTCATGACGCAAGCGACGCCGGCTGCGCGACAGATGTCGCCGACCATGGTGAGCTGATCGCGGATGGCCCTCTCCCTGGGCCGCATGGGTGTCGTACGGCAGTGCACGGTGAGACCAGTGATGCCCGTCTTGACCAAGCGCTCGACCAGGGCGCGCGTGTCGGCGGGATTGTCGAGGATGCGGATCTTGACGCTGATGCCGATCTCGTAGGGCTTGCCGACCTCCTCGACAAGGCGCGTGAGGATGCTGCAGAGCAGGTCGGGCGTCTTGAGCAGCGCGGCGCCCATGCCACCGGCGGTGGAGAAGGGCTTGGGGCAGCCCGAGTTGACGTCGATGCCGGCCACGTCGGCGGCGACCATCTTGGCGGCCTGGACGGCGAGGTCTGGGTTGGCGGTGCCCATCTGGTAGATTAGACGGCCCTTCTCGAGCTCCGGATGGATGCGGTACAGCACGCTCTCGCGATTCTCCGGGTCGAGGTGCGGGTTCTTGAGCTTCGACGTGGGCAGGCGCGACCATTCGAGCGTGGATGTGTGTGGGTTCATGCGCCGCGTGGTGCCAATAATGGCGCGGTCAATGGTCTCAGGGCCTGGCAGCCGTCAGCATCAGCGCACTCTCTGGCAGCAGCGGCTCTGCAACGCACCCCACACCAGGTCGGCGCCGTACTTGAGGGCCAAGAGCCGCGACGGCAACTCGCCGGACCGCACCATGGGCGCCAGCACGACGGTGCCGCGGTAGTCGACGCCATTCTTTGGGATGGGCACGTGGGCGGGCGAGGGGGACGCCATGGCTCGTGCTATCGTGCGGGCGAGCGTTCGTAGGTGTAGCATACCATGTCGAGGTTTGGGGGCAATGGTGAGAGTGGAGACAAAGTTCAGTGGGCCAACAATTCTGCCGCTCGAGACCGCTTCCATATACGTCAGTAGCGCTGCACGTGATGATATCTTTCATCGTCGCCGTCCATCGTCCAAGATCCTCACCATGCCCATCCAGATCACCCAATCATCGAAAACCATACAAAACAGATGTGCCTGCCCAATGAACAATGGCCAAGAAAAGATTAACGGTCCAAGCAAATGTGCCCTGCCGGAGACCTGTGCGTCGATTGACACGGGCAGATATTTTGATTCTGTCACTCAGACGTACATAATAACAGAGTGATCGTATGAGCTTGTACGACAACTAAAATGACGAAAACTTAGCACCTCCAGTTCTTACCATGTCTGCGCTGTGTTACATCCAACCAGAAACAAGTGCGTTCAACTTCTCGTAGCTCGAAGACAACGCCTCCGCAGCTCTCGGGATTAGTTAGACATGTGTTATTACACACCGTATCTACAAGTATTGTATTCATCCCAGGATTCGATACATTGACATGCACTTCCATACCGTACAATGAGAGTGCAAGACCTAAGCACTTATCGTTTCCTCGTCCTCACTCCAAGAATCAGGTATCCTTTGAAACAACTTCAGCACTTTCTCTGCATTGATTATTAGAGGAACATATGCAAGCGTACAGAAAAAGAGTATAGTCAAAGTACAAAATTGCCCTTTTCTTCCAGCGAGATGGAAAAATGATCATGTAACCCAACATCACAGTATTATACTTCGAGGGATTACATGTTGACGAGTAGAACGCGAGAATGTAGTCCCCTTGCTCTAAAAACCCGTTCAGCATCTTATCTGTACGTCTTGGATCATACCAGCACCGCTTCAATGCCGTCATATGGTTCTTGAAAGACTTCCAACAGCTATACGGGCCTGTGAAAATGACTGTGCGCAACTAAATATACAACCAGGTTGGGCTTTCTAGAGAGCAGTGTTGGTAGTATCAAGGGTTTCAAGAGGCAGAACGAACTTGACTCGATCGTGCCATTTTCGGGATCTGGCTTCACCTGTGTTCCTGGAGCTCGATCATACAGTGATGTCCTGCTTTGTAGCATGTAGGTGTAATACTGTAGTCGGAGAAGTATCGCACTTCTTGGCTATTAGAGAGTTGCTTCCAGTATTGATTTGTGATATAGGAAAGGGATGTGCAATCCATGGCGCGACGACGATGTTCGAACTGTGTGCATCTCCCAGACGGATAGAAAGCACTCGCTGTGCATTGTAATCTTGGACTCGATAGAATGAACAGTAAGGATCATAAATGCATGTATCGAGCGAATAGCAGGAAAAAAAGAGAGAAGAAGTGAGTTTGCGAAATTGCTGGGGCATCTTCTACAAGTACCATATACATCGTAAGCCAACTCATCGATTCACCACTTCCACATTGAAGAGGTAGAACACTTGCGAACAACCAAATAAGTATTACTATCCGTCCTCATACACTCAAGCTAGCTTTTACACTTAACGTCAAATCAATCCCAAGAACAACCCTTTGATCAGGTAAATCAGATGAAGCGGGTACGAGTCGTACTCCATCAGTGATCCATCCCGTGTGTACCACACAGCAAGAACCACACTGCACTCAGCACCGCTCTCTCTCAGCTTGTGAATCGCTTGTACACTAGGCGATTTACATCTTTATGTTATGAAATGAGCATCGCGGCATGTCGTGTGCTTCGACGTCTTGTGGTGAGTTGTGCACCTAGCAGCCGCATAGTCATCACTGTTTGAAGCGGTCACATGTGGCACTGTTAAGAGGGAATAAGTGTTCATGCGATTGTGCGTCACGGGGTTTGTGTGGTCTTCTCTTCAGCGAGTATAATCAACGTAATCTGATTTGTACGATCGTATTTCGACGGCTCGTTGAGATCATATATGAGTTTCTCAGGACGCGGTCGGAGCCCTATCAGAAGTGGCCGCTGATCTTCTACGTACACAGTGGCTATATCATGTCTGATATCGAGTCGAGTATATATAGCTAATCCGTTCACCGCCGCGGCTCTCTGACTAGCGTTGCTGAGCTCAATGCCTGCTTCTCTCGAACGACGATTCGACTCTGCTGCTGCACGGCAATCCTAGGTCTCGACGCAGCTGCCTTCCAGCTGCTCTTGCCGGCCCATAAGATCGATGCTGCCTTGCTTCCAGTTCGCTCGTTGGTTTCATTCCGACATTCGTCACTCGGTCGTTACTTGTTGTTCGTCCTACGTAGATTACGTGCTGCTGCCTTGACTACTCGCAGGTGGAAAGCATCTTCCTCAAAACACCCATCAGCGTGCCGTTCTCCAGCGCAGCAGCCACTCGCTCCTTGTCGCCCAACTGCTTGTTTACAGCTTCATCGGTGCTGTGCGTGCCCTTCTTGATGCGCACATCGATACGGAAACGGGGCGGCAGAGCCTGCTCAAGTCTGACGCGAACACCCAAGCCAATGACGGTAGCTAGCGAGCAATGCGTGATGGTGGGCGTGATCTCAACGAGGACCGTGCTGATGGAGGATTGCGGAGAGACGGGAGGCAGGATGTGGATGTCGGGGAGGTTCACTACGGCCAACGAACCTAGTGACAAGGGGTGCTCTGGGTCTGCAATTGTGGAAATGAGATCTGTCACGCCACGATTAGCCTATTCTGCAGTATGAGGTCTTGACATGTGACACTCACCATAGATCTCCTGCTCGTCAATGTTCTCGACGGCGTCATCGTCAGAGTCACTGGCCGAGACAGGGTCGTCGAAAGGGTCGCTCAGGTAGTTGTAGCGCGGTATCAAGTCATCAAAGAGCCCTGAGCCTCCATCGTCACGCTTGCCCGCCGTTGACTCGCGGCGGCGCGACGGCAGGTCAGAGGGGTTCAAGATGGTGGGGTTGGCATTGTCCTTGTCGAGATCCATGGCGGCTGCGACGGCTCCTGTGCCAAGCAGTGAATGTCTACGTGGAGGGGGTGGGGATTAAAGAGCCTAGTCACAGGCTGCGGTCACAGAGCGTGGCTGCCAAAGAAGGTTGTCGTCGTGATGTGATCTTGCGACGAGCCACTGCCAAGACCCACACAATGTAGGAGCACCCCGCCAAGCACTTCGTCATCACAGGCGGCGGCGCCATCATGGCAACAGTCGGCAAGATTACATGTGGCAGCACTCGTGCACCGGCAAAGGCAGGCGAGGTGAGGCATGTCAGCTCACCAGACTGATTGGCAGCATCCACGGGTGACGGCAACAGCCAAGTACGCCAGCTGTCGCTACGAATGTTTATAATCTCCCGACAGATTACCCGCCTGATACAGGGGAACATTCAAGGTTTGTGGGGTTTGATCTTCCTCGCACCCTCAGCGCGCCCAGGTCTGCCTAGTGCTTCCTTCGAGTATCATCTGCAAGTCATTCTCTGTTTCTGCTTCTCACACCACGTAATTCGGGTGACTCCCTCGCGGTGTTTCTTCGCAGCTTTTTCATACTGGTCGCCTGCAGCCAGGGCAAACCCCAGTCCCAGTCCAGATCCAGGGTCCAGACTGTCAAGCTTCACCCTGAGCGGCTGACGCGCAAAGCCTGTTATTGTACCGAACAACTCCTTCATTATTGTCTCTCGTGCGAGCTTGACCGAAGCAGCAGTAGGACGCTCATCCTGGCTGCATGGTGCCGCTGCCAAGGTTTTCTACACGCCTTCACTTGTCCAAAACGACAATTGACAGCTTCTGCCGCTAACTGGTGCATCGAAGCCTGTCCTGGTCTTCCGTGGCGAGGTGTGGAGCCGCCGTGCAAGTCGAGCTCGAGGGTGCAGCGCCGAGACAACAACGGTCAACCTCTTGCTCGATGATCTCTGCAGCTAGGTTTCCCTGTGCACGTTCAGGAACGCGGCCTCGCCGAAGAACCCCTAGCCCAAGTACCCGGGTCCTAAGTGCCAGCAACGTGGTTGGCCGCACACGTGCCGAGCGTGCGACGATTCTGTCGTTCTGATCGCGGGAGCAGCCGACCAGATATCGCACTCGCTCTCGATAAATCACATCCAAGGCACATGCTCGTTCAGTGGAGGCCTTCCAGAAGAGGAGCCGACGGTCAATGTCAGCGTGACCTAGGTATTGGGGCGTTTTTAAGCTCATGGGACAACCTTGTACTTGCAGCCAGTGTTGTCAAGGCATCTTCTGGACCAGGCAGATGTCGTCGCCCAAATCTCACCCCTTAGCGGAACACACCGGAGGATCAGCCGCAGCGTTGTTGCAGGCAGTGGTCATGAGAACATATCCGACGATTCGGTACATGAATCGTCAGCCTTGACGACCAAAGCAGCCTCCAATCTTGCAAGTCTTCATGCGTGGATCACACCCCCGTCTTCGCCCCGTCTTCGGTCTGTGCAGTGACGCTCTGGCAATGTCGCTACCAAATTTACATTCGCGGAGGCGCGTGGCAAGCGTCTGTCAAGCAGGAGCTGTGACTTGGGGAGACATCGTTTATGCGGGCTACCCTCGATGGTGAGGCGCCTGCCGTCTGAGCCCTGCATGCCATGGCGGCGTGTAATTCGCCGAGGTAGCATGACAGCTGCATCCCAATTCAGCCACGGTTCTGCCATAGAGACAGAGTGGATCATCTTCGCGCCCAGCCATACAAGTCTGTCACCACACGACATCGAATCTCAGATCGTGGAGATGTGGCCGACGGATGCGGCATGAAGCCAGAGCACCAAGTTGCCGGCCTGGTGGGTGCGAGGCCGCCCGCCATTCACTGTGTACCTCTTGGTGCATCGATCGGCGTCATTCTTGCCTTGGGCCCAGGGCGGTGTTGCAAAACATAGACACAAACACACCCTAAACGACGTTTCTGCCCCTTTACAGATCTGCTTGGATGATGTTTACGAAGTGTTAAGGACTGGGTAGGTATGTGTGCTCACGACTTTTCGTCATCGAGGCTAGCACCAAGCGAGGTGCAGTCCAGTCTAGGAACAGGCCCACTATGCCGTTCGCAGTGCTGTCGACCATGGAAGCTTTCGAAGCCATGCCATGTGCAAAGGTCCACCTTCAAGGCAAAAAGGCACGGACACGGTGTCAGAGGAAAGCTGAATCCCCATGTAGCAAAGTGGATGGACACGCGCAGTCACGACTCAGCATCTCGTAATCGCCTATCAGACGCAAGTTCTCGAGCCCGCGCGTGTGAGACGTTAACGGGCGGCAATGTGGCTCTGAATTTGTTGCCGCACGATCCAGCCAGTGCACCCACCCGCCACTACTGTCTCGGTTCTTCAGACGCACCGTACAGGCGCACACGGTAGCTACGGAGAGAGAGACCGCTGCTGGTATGTCTAGCAGCTAAAGCGCTGCGGGACAAGCTCTGTGTCGCCGTGCCACAGGAAAGGCGATCAGCGGTTCAGACGTGACGTTCTTCCTTTGGTGTCTCGTCTCGTCTCTAACAGCAGCGAGCGCAAGTCTTTCTCCCGAAGGCTCTTGTTCTTCGCTCTCCACTTTACCAGAAGCATGCATTAGCAAACAAGCCAGCACACCCCTACGGCCCAGCGCAAGACACCCCCACAGCAGCCTAACGGCAGTTCCCAGCTGCTGCGGCACGCTCCTGCAAGTCCCCAAGTCGCATCCGTCCCCTCACGACAGGGCGTTCGTTTAACCCTCGCCCGCCCGGCGTGCATCTGCCATCTGCCCCTTCAAACACTCGTAGTCTGCACACAGGCGCCACTGCACGCGTGAACCACGCTGCGAACCTGCTGCCCTCGATCCTCAAAACCCTGGCATGCCAGACGTCGACTCCACCTAGGCTCCTATATGCCTTGATTTGCCGTATAACCTAACATTGCCCGGTGCTGCGGAGATTTCGCTCCCGCTGTAAGAGTGTACATTAGCAACCTTGGGCGGCCTCATCACCGCTCTCAGCTGCACTTTGCACCCTTCGATCTTGCTTGCCGTCGGCGGCCCAGATTTACACAATATTACATATCGCACTCGCACAGTCCAGCAGCGCCCTACCATTGGCTAGCGACCGCCCATTACCTCGTCCACTTAGCGGACCGCCGCCAACCCCGCGATCGCAACCACACCAGCAGCACTGTTGCTGTGCAGAACCGACGACATGCCCGAGACGTCAGGACGGCCGCTGTTGCCTCAGACGGCTCAGATGCAGAGCTTCACCTTTGCGCCGCCCACGCTGGCGCCGCGCGAGAACCAACGCAGTGAGTTGGGCGAGCCGCGCGCAACCTGTCGCAGCCAAGAATCGTCACTGACCATGCCGAACAGACTATGTCTTCGTCGACGAGCACAACAGACACAAACGCCTCAAAGGTGCGCCGCTCCAACGCCACAAGTTTTATGCGCTACTGACACCATGTAGTGATGCGAGCATGTGAAGGTTGTCGCAGGCGCAAGATCAAATGCGACGCCGCAACAACAAACGCCTGGCCGTGTGCCGCGTGCATTCGTCTGAAGCTCAATTGTGTCCCTCCCACCGTCAGCTACGACAAAGACTTCAATGGAAATTCGCAAACGTTCGAACTGGAGCCGAGGCCTGAAGAATATGCGCAGCCAGGTGCACCTTCCCAACACGACTACCAGCGTCATCCATCCATGCCACATATCATGCCTCACCAGATGCCCCCGAACCTGCCCACACCAGTCTCTGGCATGTACCAGTCTTCGCCCTACTCGGATCCACAGGCCCAGGACGCCATGCACTACCCCGCCATGTCTCAACCGCAGCAGAACATGAGCTACCCACCTCAGCAGGCCTACTCTCAATCTTCAGCAGCACCTCCAGCGATGGTCATGACTCCGCCTGAATCTGAGCCCCACTGGAGGAGCGAGTCCGTCTCCAGCCTCACAGATGTCTTGGGCGAGCTCAAGATCGACCACACCGCAATCGCGCCTTACATTACCAATCAAAAGAAGGCACTGGCGGAAACACCTGCGCAAGAGGAGTACGAGGTGCAGCTACCGGCGTCCGTCAGCCTGGACCACATTGTTCGCATCCCGCCGGAGATGATGCCTTCGGAGGAGCAAGCGCTGCAGTACTTCGACTACTTCTTCACCAATATCCACCCCTACGTCCCGGTTGTCAACAAATCCTACTTTTATCAGCAATGGCAAAGCGCACGCGACTCCATCTCTCCACTTATGCTCGAGGCCATCTTTGCGTGCTCGACTATGATGCTCGGCGACGTCGACGAGGGCAACAAGTGGTTGGCGCTTGCATCCAGTCAGTCATGCTTTTGCGAATCTAGATCACTCGTGTTTGCTAACAGCTACTAGAACATGAAGAGAGCTTCAAGGACGTTTCCCGGTTAAGCACCATGCAAGGAATGGTCCTCCTACTCAAGGCACGTGAGGGCTCCCCGAAGCGCGGTTATTTCTGGCGTTCCTGGATGGCAGTCGTCGGCCTCACGGCCATGGCAAAAGACCTGGAGTTGCACGAACACTACGACACTCACCAAATGGGCAAATCTTGCGGATCTACGGCCCACGACTGCGTTGCCAAAACAAGAGTTTGGCAGATGTGTCTTGTGTACGAAGCCATGATTGGCGGTCCCCAAGGTGAGGAGTTCTGCACGATCTTGCGTGGAAACCGCTTACAAGTGTGGCAGGACGCTATGACTACAGTGTTGATCTGGACACCGTGGATTTCGACATGCCAAGACCAACGCCCGGTCAGGATCCTACCGAATTCCAGATAGCTCGACAGTTCACCCTGTACATTCGAGTCGCAAAGAACGTGTACCTATCTGCTTTGATGTACGGAAAGCTGCGGAAGAAGACAGCAGAGTGGGCCCTGGAGCCAGCATTCGTCGCTCACAACGCGGATTTTTCTCTCTGGCAGCGTGAACTGCCCGAAGACCTCCAAATCTCCTACCCACCGGACAACTCAGCGCCTTGGATTCCATCACACTATCTGGCAAACTTACATAGCTATCAGGCTCTGGCGATTGTCATGCATTTCAGACCCCAAGTCAACGCAGTCTCTGAGTCATATGACGGCATCTGGAAGCAGCACATGATGACATGCTACTCGGCTGCAAAAACCATGTGCAAGCTACAAGAAGCAATCTTGAAGACATACGGTATGCCTGGGTTATTGTGCATGCTGCGAGGCATGAGTTTCACCATCTACTCAGTCCTTACCTGCACCATGCTTCATCTCGTAAGTTCACTCATGCAATATTGTGCTCTCACAGCTAACCTGCCAGGTCGCCATTACTTGCCCTGACCCAGACGTGAACCGGGACGCTCGGGACTTCTTCGTAAGGCACATGCGGGTTTTAGAGGCTTGCGCTCCGTCCTGGCCGATGCCCGAGATGCAAGCGCAGGTAAATAGTCTGCGTCAAGCTTTCTCTGCAGACGTCACAAAACCGTTCGAGCTCAAGGCCACATTTCCGTTTGGAAGCCCACAGGTGGCCCCCCAGTCAAGCCCGTTAAGCAACCAAGGCTCTTACCGGCCTCGTCACCCGAGTCATCCGTCGCCCTTGGAACAACCAGGTCAGATCAACTACCATGCCCATCCCATCACTCCACCGGTATCGGCATCCGACCTCGGTTCAAAGACTGACTCTCCTGTAGCTCAGTCTCTGGTCATGATGGCGTCTGGTCAGCGTGCGCCTCAAGCAGGTGCGGGTATGCAGCTGCAGGAAAACGTGCAGTGGAATCCTCAACGCATTTTTGAGTAGGCTATCAAATCGTCCCATCTATGTACAAATCACTAACACTTGGTAGTCAGTGGAATGTTGCCTTTGGTACGCCTCCCCCCACCGCGTCCTCCTCGTCTTCCCCGCCGCTAAGACCCCCACCTTCAGGCACGAACTACGACATGCGTCCCCAGGACAGTCATCCGCCGAACTACCAGCTAGCGAACGTTTCACCACAACAAAGTGGCATTCAAGGAGCCCCGGGTCAGCTGCCTCCATCCTCCAGTTACCCAGGTGCGAATCCTTCCTACGTCACCCCAACCATGTGGCAAGAGGTGGTTGCCAGTTCCTTCCAGGATGGACTGAAGCGAAGATGGGATCAGGGCAGCTCCTCAATGGTTGATCAATCTATGTACAAACGGACACGATGATTTGCGGATTAAGAGCCATGATGCATTTCAACGCAACGCAACGAGCGGGATCGAACCAGTGCACTGGTCCTGGAGACATGGAGCGAACTATCAGGAGACAGACTTGGCTTAGGCGCCACGCGCCTCTTCAAAAGCCGGCCGAGAAGAGCGTCTGGTCACGACTTTGGTACGCTGGCAACTATCGCAGCGCGCACCAAGGATAAAAAGCGCGTGGCGCCTCGTCACGCATCGAAGCCCAATTATCGCCCAGGGAACGGCATAGCGTGGACTCTCTCCATCGACTATTGTTGAGTCGATGGACCTTGCTCGCGATGGAAACTGCACTCCGTATTGGCTGCACCTCAGCAATGTGTGGGTGTATACGCTCGACCCTGGACGATTGAGCGGCGCGCATATCACTTGAAATTAGCGCAACTGTACAGTATCAATAATTCGCCTTGCACTACAGACAGGGAATGACGAAAATGACGGATAGACGGGACAAGGGTACTCACCATCTGGAATGGTCGCTACTGTACAATGCAATGCACGCCTACTTCTGGCCGACACAAGTGCGGCCCTTTACTGCTAACCGACCTTCCTCTTTTGTACATGGCTTCTCTCCATCTGATCTGCGATTCAACGGCCAGCTCCGGCTGCGATGCCACCTGACGATCAACTTGAATAGCATTCATTATCTGCAACCTATGATCTCATTTGGTGGTCTTTGCCTTACGTGTCAACGACTAGGGGTCGTTTCCTGGCACGCTTACCCACAGCAGCAGTTCATATTTAGCGGCATACAGCTCGATTGTTTATCTTTGACTGTAATGAAAATGTGTTGGAGGCATGACTGGCCCTCGAAGGAACATACGACTTCTTTACTGGCAGTCACAGTCAGCCGCGAGGCACTCTCGTCTCTACTCTTGCACAATCCTGTCACTAAGTCAACATTTATTCAAGCGTTGCAAGCGAGCCGCTTTTGCTTTTTAACTCTGTACATTTATCACAGAATTACGCATGCTCAAAAGCCACACGCATCACAGCAATTTGATCCGCCGGGATGAACGGTGAAGGACTGCGAGTGCTACCATTGACGCGGGTCAACTGCTGGCATTGCACCAATAAGAGTTTTGCACGTGGGCAGATGAAGCACACTCTAACTCACACTCGATGATCGAAGGAAACCGGTCGCGCGAGCGAACAACCCATGTCCTGGCAGACAACACGCAATGTCTCCAGAGCCTGCGCCAAGCAGGTACCTGCATCGCTCTGGCGCACCCTGTAATGCACGTCTGGACACCACACAAAGCAAGCGGACAGCAGCCCGCACGTCCCCCAGCTCCTTCAATTCCACTGGATCATCTTTCAGCCCGTGCTCAGCGCAATGTCAAGCACTCTGAAAATATTCCCGAGGCACAAGCAGAGCACTTGATTGGTCTGCACACAGAGTTTGCATGTGAAATCAGGCACGGGCGCGCTGCCGTTCAAGGGTTGGCTTCCTTCCTGCGCACCGGCCGCCTTCGTGGAGGAGCACGAACGCTTCGGGCTTGACGCGGGCGCAAGAGTGCAGCACGCGCATCTTTACGAATTCATCACATTACAATTGCGAAGGAGCAAATGACGAGACGGCTTCTTGGCTTGCGCCGTATGCCTTCGATGCAGGAGGTGCATATTTGCATAGACACGTGACGCGGCCACGACGTACCTACCTATCCAACGACTCTTTTCGTTCGCCATGTCGTCCGCGATACTCAGCCACCCAACAACAACCTGCGTGATGATTTACCGTACCCTGCGAACGGCTACGGCAATCACTCCCTGTCTCACATCCTGCGGACGGACAGGCGACCAGGGCCGCACAATCCTCCCAGAGTTCCTGAACTTGGTTAAATGCTTCGAGTCAGGCTCTGCCGCGCCAAGATGCCACCCTTTCTTTGGCCCGATTTGCCGATGTCGTCTGCACACTGCGAGGACCAGCTAGACCGACTTTGGATCCTGCGTAAACGGTGAGTGAACGCGCGTGTGTGTGTGGTCCTGCTGGATCCAACCAAAGGACGAACGGCCAGGGAAGATGACGAGGCAATACATTGAAGTACGGTGCTTACAGGGATTTGCTACAGCCGATCTTGTAACTGGTCTCCACGTTCCATCGCCACTGTGGATGCAATGTTGGCCATTGCCCTGAATGATATGAGGATGTGCAGCCCTATATAACGGACTTCTGGACTTGCCTTTAGACGCCGGATAGTGCCGAGTGCACCAGGAACGGCACAATTGTCATTTGCTTGGGTACTCTAGCCAGATGCTACGCCTCTTACTGGAGTAGCTGGCGCGGGTTTTGTGCGTTACGCTACCAAACCCTTCGCTAAGGAATCTCAGCTCTGCGCGAGAGAGAGTCGACAGCTAGTCTCCCGCTGAATGCGATAGACAGCAGAACTCTTACATCTGCCCTCTATCACCCCCCGCTCACCAAATCTCCACCAGCTACCAGATCCACAACCAGCACGTCAGACCATCTCGCCAAGCACGGGCAAAATCACCACATCCCAGCCCATCCAGCCCACCTCACTCTCGCCCTCACCCAACCCTCCGAACCCACCAAGCACCCCACCCACGCATCTCCACACAACCTCATAACGCGAGACCTCGGCAAACGCACGTTCTCACGCACGCACCGGAAAACACCCCACTACCCACTTCCCGAGACCGCCCAGGGTCTGAACTCCTGGCTTCCGAAGCGAAGGGGAATTGTGGGGGCTGGTTGTTGCAGATGCCAATAGCCTGAAACCTGAAACTTGGATCCTGAATCCTGGGTGGTAGGTACTGTACTGTACTGCACTGTGGTTTCTGTGGTGGGACGGGGGGTCGTGGGTTGGGGGTCGTATGATTTTGGTGCGTGGGGTGGGTGGTGGGTGGTAAGTGCAGAGGTTTGATGATGGACTGGAGTGGGTTTGGGCAGGTTGGCCGAGGTGCTGGGTTTGGGTTATGGTTGGTGGTGTCGTGGAGATGGTTGTCTGAAGATTTTCACGCTTGAGATTTTGGTGGGAGAATGCGGTTGTGATGTAGACACGTTGATTCCTCGCTCAGACATGTACCTGGGAAGTACTTCGCAGTCGCCGCTCCCGTTGGATCGTAGGCTTCGCGGTGGTAAGATTTGAGATGCTGATGTGTAGGTCATGGCATAATGTATGAAGATGAGAAAGATATTTATTTTGATTCCAGACTTGTGTGCTCTGCAGTTATCATTGGAACTTCGTTCCTGTATTGAGCTTCTTTTTCTTTGACGGCTGTTCTTTCTCCGGTGGCATTGGGACTCTTGTAACTTCAACTCATGATCCCTTCTAATTTCTTATTATGGTATGAAAGTCCAAAGACGTTACTACTTTTTTACAGGACCGTCGCCTGCCGAAACCACCTTCACGCATCGACTTAAATATCTTTCACCCAGCTCAACGCAGTCACGGTTGAGCAGCTTTGAACCCCCAGTAGCATTCAAGTCATGGACGCGCCAACGAAGATGTTGTCTTTGTTGGAAATTTTTATAACGCTGCAATCACCGTATCTTGCTCAAGTATCGCTCTTGTCCTCTGGGGTTCGTGGCTGACGTTAGTACGTGGCCGCTCTTGCCCTAACCTTCACTTCACGTCAGGTGGCTGGTTTTAGCGCCATTTTCTGCCATTCGTCTATCCTTGCTAACGCTCCTCCCTCCACTTGTACAATCACAGCACATTTACCAGTATCATCAACTCGCATCGATACGACTATCTTCACAACTTGTCATGGCGGCAGCGTCGCCGTTTCTAAGAACTCAACCATTCCCTATCAACGGCCTGCCCGCGGAACTCCTGGAACAAATTCTTCTCGAAACTGCCAACAAGCTTTCACCCCCCGTTTGGCGAAACAAAGATAGCAGCAAGGCTCTTCGCTGGAAGCAAGAATTACAGCTCGGCACATCCTTCTCAGCAAGGTCACTGCAGATTCGGCTGGTCTGTCGCGAGTTCCGTAACAAGGCTTAGAAGGCCTTTGCCAGAGTACTTGGCGAGACTGTGTTCGATATCGGCTCCAGAAGAAGTGTCATAAACCTTCACATAGTGGCCAGCCAGAAAAACTTGGTACCCTGGATGCAGAAACTCACATTTTCCTGTAACATCCTGTACAGAGAGCCGTTCGACCCACCTGACCTGGACAAAACTGATTCAAGGGAGCTGCGAAAGATACAGGGTTACAACAAATCTTGGATCACAGATATCTTGGACGACGACATCGCTCTGTGGCTTTTGATTTGGCGGACGAAAGACCCAATCATCGCCGCATACGTAGCAGGCCTTGTAGACGCTCTAAGCGTTTTCAATGACATAAAGGAAATCGCTTATGTGTGGGATCAAGATCTGCCACCACAGCGCTACAAGAAGGTTTGGCCTCAAGACTGCCGAACAGACACCCGTGTCGAGCGCGACGACGAGGAAGCTTTTAGCGCCCACTTTGGGCTCGGAATTGCCATCAGAGCACTGGCCGCTGCGGGCATTCAACCTCGCTCACTTAGTCTAGCTGTCGAGTTGGGCGCATCAAACATGTTCCTCTTGTTTGCCCCAGCTCTAGCGTTCTATGCTCTCTCCAAGCAGGTCGAGTCACTCACGTTGAGAGATGCCTACTTCCCAGTAATAACGTACCACCAAGATGAGGCCAATTGTGTACTCATGCCAATCGAGAACCAGGCATTTCCGCTCTTACAGTCGTTGACTATAGAATTCAGTGACTTCGGGGTAGAAGGTCCAACCGACCTTCCTGATAAGTCTGACGTGCCAGAGTTGGTACAGCTTATTCTCGTCAATGGCGAGACAGAGTATAATTACCTGCAGCCGTTGCTGGAGCAGTATGGAAAGCACCTGCGACACTTGGAACTCCGAAACGAAACGCCGCAATGTTACGATTCCCTCTTCGACACGATCGCGGAGCTGAACCTGGAAACGCTGGTCATCCAGCAAGGATCCGACGACCACTGGGCCGAAGTGCTGACACCTACCGATTCGCCTGCACCCTGTCTTTTCTGGGAAAGAGATTGGGACTTTATGTCTTTGGCTAAGCAGGTCACTCTTGAGCCGCCGGGCCATTTTGAGTTCTGGAGACGGTTTCGGAGCTTGCATTATATGCTGGATCCTTGGGCATGAGTTGTACGATATCACTCTCACAGGCTTCGGTGGATGATTTCAAGCTAAGAGGGAACGAGGGCTTCATGACGATGATGGGGGAGATAACAAGACAGACAGGAAACCGTCTCATGTGGAAAGGTTGGCTTTCTGTATTGTTTGCTCTTATTGAATCTGCACTCCCATATTCGTTCTCAAATCACCTCCTCTCATACACCTCTACGACTGAGCATCCACCAACTAACAGGAATACGCACCACCTCAAATCATCACGTAGATCGTTCTACCCAGGCTCCCACATCAGCCCTCGGTCCCTGCTTCACATCTCAAGCACAGCTCTCACCTCCCCAACTCCCACCTCATCTTAGCCTCCAGTATCGTGATGTCAAGAATAAGACATGCACTATTCATATCCCATCCCAACACTCTCACGATATGCCGACCTGGTACCAACATCCACAACACCCTCCAACCCTCAGACATTCCTCAGCATCCAAAAACACAACACACACCTCTTAGTTTTCACTTCACTTTAGCTTTTAAATTTTTCGAGTGGCGAATATTCCGATCAACACGCTGCAGAAATGCATAGTTGTTTTTGCAGTTTCTATGCAAACTATTAATTCGATTCTTTGGACTGATATCGTGGCGTTGGGTACTTGGTACGCACTAACCGATCTTGTAGTTCATGTACAGCGCCGTAATTCGATGGAGGTTGTGGGTTCACAGAAGTGTGCAGGTCTTACCATTGCGAGCACACTGTTCCGTGCCTAGAGTATGCTTCAAGTGTACCCAGAACGAACAGCACCAGTAGTGTATCTAAGACCAGCACAATGTCTAAGTTGCACCTAAGATGTTTCAGCGCATTATACATGCAGACTATTAGAACTACATGTATAGAATGTAGATACTTAGTAACTAAGAACTATAACACGTGTAACTCTCTACTATAAGTAGTTTATTACTTAATTACTCACAGCATAGGTAACAAAAAGGCAAAAAAAACAAGCATACAAAAGCGTGTATATACTAGTAAGGCATGTGTCTTCTTTTAACAGTGCCTATACTTATGTAGATCAATACTATTAGAAACAACAGCTTTTATACGACCTATTTTTATTAGAGCAAGACGTAGGCCGAAAATCAACAAGAACATAGCTGCAGAACGCCTTAATCCTACCAATGAATGGCTGGGGGTTAATTTTGGGAGGTGTACTATCAGGTTCAGTGACGAGTGCAGCGTTGCTTGTGGATCTGGCTACAACACGCCCTGGGTATGGCGACTACCCGAGGATAAATGGTCGCACGAGATGGTTAAAGAGGTCACTACTGCTCTCCAACATGCTCGTATGGTATGGGGCTCAATATGGATGACTCCAGGTGGCTGAGCGATGCGTAGTCGTCTAGTAATTATGGATCGCGACATATTAGCCAAACGCAATGAATACACAGCTCAGAGCTACATACAAGCACTTAGGAAGATCTCCAGGACAGCTACAGACCAGGCGAGTGGTCCACGTGGTAGAGAGTTATACTGCTTTGAAGTTGGTAATCAAATGTGGTTGTGGTGGTCCATGCGTTAACGCGAACAGACTTGTATGCACGCATCCTAGTTAAGTTGTTCTCTGCCGTAAAAAGCAAGCCGTATCGAGTTACCCCGCTATGAAAGAGAAAAGTTTCTAGAAAGACCATGGCTATTGTTGCTACGTATTGGTTATTGCTGCCAATTCACTGGAAACGTATTTTGAGCCCGGTTGGTGGAAGGCATCTCGTCTCCCGCGTGCAACAATAGCTCATCTCCGCAATTCCGAAATTACTAGTTGGCTATTATCTGCGAGCTTCATAAAAGTGTCTCCTGGGGTGTAGCAAAGTAGAACAAGACGTATCTCGTACGGAGTGCTGAGCCGCCTGGCCAAACCAAGATAATCTTGATCGTTGCACAATGTTGATCGTTTTTCTCAGCAAATCGCTCCAGCATCCGGGCCCCCGACTTGCCGTCAATTTTATCATTTCCATTGCTATTATCGCCTTGGCCCGGGTGATCGGGAGCAGATGCTTGGCAAAGTACCGGCTGCGGGCACTCCCATCGGTCAATGGGCTAGGTCTATTCGAGTCTGACAAAAGGTCGAGAGAGAACTTTTTTTCAACGCCCAGAGCTTGTTGGACGACGGATACGCAAAGCTGAGTTACTCTATTCTATCACGGTATCAATCGCAAACGATGGGCTGAGCTGAGCTTATTTGTTTGCTTCTATAGTCCTCCAAGGCCTTCCGGGTACAGACAGACAACGCGCAAGTGGTGGTCTTGGCGCTTACTCTGTGGCTTCAGACTACACCCTTTCCAGAAGGTCCTGCACGCCTTACAAAACATGCTTTACGATCTGTTTGGCTATCTCCGTAATCCTAACTTGTAGGATTTGTCTAGGATACAAATCGTACCACCGATCTTGAAACAAGCCACCAAATCTAGCAGATGGATAATAACGGGATGGATATCGTCCTTTTTTTCTTCAATAGTTTCCCAAAACATTCTTTCTGGTTCGCAGGCTGCTGCGCAACCTTTTCACGTTAGAGTACAGTACCGGTACTATGCTTATCCGTCCCAACCATGTATCTTGTTGGCGGGCTAGTTTATTCGCGGGACTATGTTCCATCATCGCTCTTTACATCTTCTTTGCACGAGGTAACATCTCAGTTCTCCAACCATTTTCCTCCGCCGGCTCTGCCTCTCCTGCAGACTACCAGACCAACCTCATCTCCTACTGGAAAGAGCTCGCTAGTTCCCTCGAAGCCGCGCGCCCAGTATGTCCTCCCATCAACGTCACGACCGAGGAAATGTCCGATGCGGATAAAAACTTTGAACCGCTTAAGAAGAAAGAGAGACCAGAACGATTATTTCTGCCGGCAGAAGATGAGGCGGAGCTGATGCGTGCACATCGCCGTATGCGCGTCGCAGCCCGACGCCTAGCACCGCTATTACCAGTTGGGGACGAGACCGGTATCGTCACGACTGGCGGATTGAAATTATTCCCCGTCTTGCTTGTATCTCTACGCATGCTTCGGCGCACGGGATGTACGTTGCCGGTTCAAGTTTTCCTCGGTGATCAAACAGAGTATGAAGAAGTGAAGAGTACATGCGAGGATGTGCTACCTAGTTTAAATGCACAGTGTCACGTCGTTGAAGATATCTATTCGACAGCGGATGTTGCTATCGCGCCGCCAGAGCACTTTCAATTCAAAATCCTCGCCATTCTCTTCTCGTCATTTAGACATGTTCTCTTTCTCGACGCGGATGCATTTCCGGCACACGATCCAACACCTCTCTTCAACGTACGTCGCCTATCCCACAGCCCAAACCCAAGCTAATCAACGTTGCGCAATGATAGTCCCCACCATACACAACTCATGGCCTCGTAACGTGGCCCGGATTCTTCGCCAACACCGCATCCCCGCACTACTACCACATCGCAGGCATCGCCGAACCGCCACCAACCCGCGGCACAGAATCAGGCCAACTACTACTGGACAAGAAGCACCATGCTGAAAGTGTTCCCATGATGGTGTATTACAACTACTTCGGCCCGGACTACTACTATCCCTTACAAGCGCAGGGCGGCCCGGGGCAAGGCGATAAAGAGACGTTCAGCGCTGGTGCCGTGGCAGTGAATGCGCCTGGGCCTTTTTACGCGGTGAAAACCCCCGTGTCAGCCCTCGGGAATCATGTCAATGGACAATACATATTCGCTGGAGCGGGCCAAGCAGATCCCATGCAAGACTATCTCTATGACCCTCCGTATCCGAACCACATACAACCCAAATACGAGCGAAATGAGGAGAAGAACCGAGTCAGAGCGTTTTTCGTGCATACAGTGTCTGCGGAAACAAAACTCAATCCGCTGAAGCTTTTGCGCGAGGGCGGCGTGGCATGGGATGCAAATGGAAACTGGCATAGGATATGGGGGAAGGAGAAGAACGTGGTGGAAAAATTTGGGTATGATGTGGAGAAAAGGATGTGGGAGTGCGTGGCGGAGGAAGCGTGCAGGACGGATCAGGACGTGTGTACGGAGGTCAAGGCTTTCTATGCGAAGGTGTTTGGGACGATGCCGGCGAAATAGCGACAGGACTGGTGTTGAAGAACTGCGACTGCTTCACTGTTGTCCCTGCGTGGCCACACGTCATTGCCTTGGTACAAGTGGGCTACTTGATGCGCTTGTGGCGTGGTTCCATCTCCTTGTACAGGTCTTCCATCGAGCACCACGGCCGTTGCACCTCGTTCGCGTCGTGCCAGCCAATACGCGGCGTGGGACCGGGCATGGGATTTGTCGGAAAGCGTGCGTTCGGTGTTGGAAACATCGAGGAGTGCTGGATCGGTATTGCTGTCCCGGCGCAGGATTAGAATGGCTCAAACGCCTGGAGCGGAGATGCGCGTATATCTGCAATCAGCACAATGTCTGAGTTACACCTGAGGTGTTTCGGCGCATTGTACATACAGGCTGTCAGAACTGCGTTCGTGGGGTGCAGTTAGTCAGTTAGTAACCAAGAACTGCAACACACGCGACTCTTCACCAGTCAATCATTCAACGACAGCATGGGCAACAAAAAGGCAAAAATAAAATACATACAACAGCGGGTATTCGCTAGTGGTCACCCACCTAACTACTAATCCGCCGGTACGTTGCTTAAATAGGGCTGAGCGAACGGGAAGCCTTGTTTTCAACGTCCTGTGGTCGTATGTGGAAGTAAAGCTTTATCTCGTATATAATATATCTAGAGTGTCAAGCAGTGAACATACATCAATAGCAAAAGTTTATCATATAAGTTCTTTGTCCAGTTTGAATGTATTGACGGCTGTTGTAGTTGTGATGGTTCAGGCGTTGCGCGAATCCGGGCGTTACGCGCACATATACGGTACGCACATGCTGGCGTGTTTTGTGTATCGCACGTAGAAAATAAAAGCCAGCAGCAATGAAGTGTTTCACTATGGTAAAGCGGAGTGAATTGGAAACCTTGGCAGTGAGGTGAAGTAGACCATGCTAGAGTACTAATTCCTGAGCGCGCTCGTGGTGGGGTTCGGTGTTTGGAGACCACCTTTTGACTTGGCACGTGCCTGTGCACAGAGGTGCAGAGGTTGCTCTTGCCGCATGCGCCTCGTTCGTTTATTCGATCTCGTAAAAGCGCTGAAGAATATCTACGTTCCCGCTACACATATCACTCAACCTTTCTCGTCGAAAATCTCCACTCTCATGTTCTCAACAGTGATCGACAAGGGGTACTGGAGAGAGCCGCTTGATTTTACCATTTCCATGACCTTTGGAGGACAATTTTTCAAGTACTTCTATCAGCACACTCGTCTGATAACTGTAACAACATCAACATCGGACAAATCTTTCCATCAGTATGCCGATCTACCAGCAGAGCTGCAGCTGCGAATTCTACAGCAGTGCGATGCACCTACACTCTTCCAGCTTATGCACGCAACACGCAACCTACGCACTGAGTCAAAGAAGCTTTTCTTTTCAGACCAGACAACATGGTACCGTCTTCATGCGGAATCTCTGCTCTATCGTGGCCTTCCTGGAGAGTCAATGTACGATCCTGGCTTCTTGGCAAGTATCGAGCAGCTTAATATTCACTGCATGATGACTCTGAGAGACTGGCTACCTGAGAACGCGTGGAAAACGCCCGGTTCTGATGAAGAAGTGGTCGAGTTGCTCATGGATCACATCAATGCAGGGATCAAAGAGTTCTGGGAAACTGTCCAACGCCTTTGTCCTCGAGTTAAACGTGTTATGCTCAGTACAGAAGGACATCCATTCCAGGACGAGCACCCTGTGACAGATTGCTACTGGAAGATGGCGCAATTGTGTCCGCGAGGTATAGATATAACCTTCTACACGCATGAGACAGAGAAAGAAGCCATAGGTCGCCGAAGAAAGAGGGTGTTGTGGCGATTAAGAGCTGGTCACAAAGATCTGGATACAAGTACCATGCTAAACTGTGAGAAGCATTTTGAAGCTCCTGCAGCGATCGTGGTACCGCCTAGTAAACCCTACTCTGGGCGCGTTGGTGATTTCCTAAGGTCACACACGTTGTGGGATAAGTATAAAGGCCAGAATCTTGCAGCTAAGGTGCATCGAGCAGCAGCTATAGAAAAGCACTATTTCAAGGGACACCACCAGCCTTTTGGCTGCTTGGTAACTAATTGTGGCGCCTGGTTTGAACAACCTGAGCAATACACTACACACCTGCTTGCAACTAGGCATGGCCTAGACGAGACTGCTCCGGCAAGTGTTGAGGCCTTGTGCGCTGACAATGCGGAGCGCATACAGCGACTCCGGCAGGAGCAAATAGAGGCGAACGAAAATTTCTGGGTCTGGTGGAACAAGCGACGAAGCTTGGCTGAGAAGGAGGTAATGGATCAGTTAGAGCATGATGTGCTGTATGCGCAGGATAAGCCAGTTGTAGAGCATGGGCTGTTGCTGCTGGTTTACGATGTTGAGAACAATCTAGCACTGTAGTTAGTAAGAGAACTGTCCTTAACAAACTACTAATACATATGTCTTCTACCAGATAGCGGCTGACACCAGGGCCGTATATTGTACAACCCTAAGAGAAGCGGCGCCAACCCGACTATCTTGCTAGTGTAACTACTTCCAAAGTGCTTAAGCCCCTGCCCCTCATCAATCATCCTAAGGAATGCAACATGCCTACTCGAACCATGCGCACGGCTGTGATGCAAGCCACCACAATATCTTGTTTCTTGGAGTTTCTTCACCACTCTAAAGGTTAGACTGCCCCACGCGTAAGAGAGCCTCTCTAGCTTCGATAACCATTGCCTATATTCTCAATTTTTTAACTTGTCCTACTTTGACCAATCGGCTCCCAGCTTAGAATGTATGAAAAGCTTTTGTACGTCCCTAGATTCTTAGAACCATTTCCACAAACGTCGTAAGCAAGCCTCACAGGCTCTCTAAGTGCTTCAGGCCACATAGCTGCGCTGCCTGGGAATGGCCCACCCCAGCCTAGCCCTGCTTTATCTAGCTGATCTCTTTTTTCCTCAAGGAATTGGCTAAATACAACAAAAACAATGTAGTAACGGCGCCCATTAGCCTCAAACTCCTGGCCGAGATGGTGGTCTGCTAACAACGCTTCATCCCCAGGTCCTAGATTCCAGTGCATGTCGAGGTGCTCTATAACGCCGCTCTTGTCGTCAGCAATGCGGTCTGCAAAGATCTGCTGCACAACAGCTGGGTAGTCGCGTTTCCAGTCTGGGCGCGGCACACTGTCAACCAACCAGTACAGTGTTGACGGGAAGTGTCCTGTCTGCATTTCTCTAACGAATGCTTGGATATTTCCAGAACGCAGCTCGCCTCGCCCGCCGACAGTTCCCCACGACGGGTTCCACTCCAGGCCTATGCGATCAAAACATGCAAAGGATCCGTGCGTAGCTTGCTCAACCCAGTACTGCCAGGGTGCATGCTTGAGCAGTGACGTCGCCCGGCCTTTACTATCGTGCAGCCGGAAGACAACAAGGTCAAGCGCATGAATCTGAGGCTGAAGCAACTGCCACTTGTGGCTGTCTAAAACTAGCGGATTCTTGTCGCTGCTGTATTGGGCCTCCCAGACGTCCATTGGGCGCGGCCGGTAGAGTGGGCCCATGCTACGCCAAACAGGCCAGCTGCATTTGCAATTATCTTGAATGTACCACTGCGCGATAGATCTTGATAGCCGGCAAAGCGAGAGCAGCGTTGTGATCTGGTAGTATGTCGATAGTTGCCTGCAGCGCCTCGTGTTGGCTATCTCATCAGCCAGGTCGTCTTCCAGTTCTCCACTCTCGTTCGATTCCGACCGTCCAAAGACAGCCGGCACAGTAGCAAGAAGATCGCGAAAGAAAGGTGCATCGGCGCGTCGCTCAAACTCAGGGTTCAGCCGTTGGCTCTGCATAACGTCTGAGTGCGTCTCAGGCATGCGATCAAACTTGTACCATTGCGTCATGCGAACACTGCCGCGTATGTATTTTGGATCCTGTGGAATACCTTCAACTTCGATCCAGTGGACACCACGAGACGTTGGGAGCACCATTTTCCAGATAGCCTCCTGCAGCTCGATGGCAAGGTCGCTGAAAACTGCCATGGTCGAGGAAGCGCGCTGTTGAGAGAGTATGTTGTATTTGGCGGGCTGAGGCGAGCTCGCGATAGTGACAGTATGATCCGTTCTGCGTCGCCGAGATCAGGGTGTAGGCACGGTATTACATAAGCCTGCTTGACCACAACATCTCTATTCGACAGGGCCCAGCACCTCCTCTCTCAGTGCCATTAACAATGTAATCCTACCGAGGTAACATAATCACAATGGCTAACCTCGCACCCAGGACGGCGTGGAGGCAACCGGCGCATACCCACGTATGCGCATAATAACCGCCTCGCTCGCAACTAGCATCGGCAGTTGATACATACTTCGATACCATCATGGCTTCTGACGAATTCTTGGTCATCGATCGGAACACCTATCCTTATGTTTACATGCAACGCAAGGATATCCCACGCAAACACCGCGATAATGGCATCCTGCGCTGCAACACTTACCTACCAAAAGACGCAGCACCGTTCGGAAACAAAAGGTATCCGGTGATCGCAACATGTGGTCCTTGTATGTAAACGTGTAAAAGGGGTCCAAATTGTGGAGTTGATACGGTAGAGTAGGTGCTCTCAAAAGTGTCTGGCCTAATTCGCACGAGTCCAACAACACCATGTCCGCAGTATCTTCCACCACCGTCATCCAGAACGATGGCTCTCAACGTCAGAGAGTCGACCCTGGTCTTCTCACTGTACTCGCCGACTATTCGTAGCATTCATCGAACAATCTCCAGCACTGGCGATACTGAGGGAGAGGTGTTCGTCTTAATGGAATGAAGCGGTGGCTAACACTCTGCCGTACTGTGGTGGCCCCCAAATTTCTCAGCGATGTGGAAGACTCACTACGCAAATGCTAATTTCTTGTTACCGCTGGTTGATCAGAGAATTTCAAGAGTACCGAGTCGTTTGATTCACAAAAGACACGAGCCTGAATCTCTGGAATGTAAAGCAATTTCTCCGCTGCTCGTTGCTAGGTGATCTGCAGGCCCGTGTATCATCTCCAAAACGCAATGGCTGAGCGAGAGAAAATGGTGATGCATCGAAATCATCATCTACATTTACATTCTCTTATAATCATCCCAGCTACCGAGCTGATACAGCGTGTTACACATATCGACAAGCTCTCAACACTCAGCAATCAATGTGTTTGGGCCAATGTTCATTCTCGGAAATCTGTGGGGACGTTGCGCTGAAATTTGTAACTGGTACTGGAGATAAGACGCGTGGTTGTGTGTCATCAAGAATTGTTTCAAGAATGCCAGAAGGCTCGTGTTCGCTAATGTTACAGCAGATGCCTACAGCTCTGGCCAGCACGGTTGTCAGTAATCACATATGATTCGAAGTTTTGACTCAATCTAATATGGTTCCTTCAAAAGAACTAAACAAAGCTCCCTCAAATTCTTAAATTAGAGAAAAATAATAGAAGTACTGCTATCTGTTGAATATGTTCGAATCTGGTTGAAGTTTTGTCACATACAAGCTCCTAAAAATATCTGTGCAAGCTACAAAAATCTTATTCTTTACATTATTACTATGATTTCAAAGTGCACAGGCAGGAGCAAAGACTCTTTTGTGTCGAATGCATCTGTCGGTGCGATTGTTGCGTTGGCTGTTTTTTGGTCTTGCCGGGCTAGCCATCTAATTTAGCCAGGGATCAAGTTTGTGAGTGTGGGTCCACCGAACGTGTGATTGGTGGAGGGCCGCTCTTACGCACACTGGCATTGTAAAGCTCTACGATTATGCCATGCGCCAAGATTGCGTGGATTGATGGCACCGCGGCCAGCAGAATCCTCATTGAGAACTAGATGGTTGATCAGTTCTTCCTATAGAGTTACGGACAAGAAAAGTCTCAATCTCAAAACACCTTGTATTGGCTCAATAGCCTAGAAAGGAGAACCCAGTACCCACACGTTATCGTCAGATATGCCAAATCCGATCACCCAAGTCTCCTCCGCAACCTTCTTTCTACCAAGAAGCCTACCGGATCCCTCTTCCTTTAACAGGACCCTGTCACGAATACAAATTGCGCGGCCTCGACTCTGGTTTCGATGCCGTTCCTCGCAATGGACGATGCGAATGTCAGCAAGCTTGCCAGCGTCTGCAGAGGCCCTCAATCCGTTGCTGCTGTCCTCTCCCTGCTCGAGGATATTGATGAGCATGCCGTAACAAAGTTCGTTGTTGCACTTTCCCTTCTCCGAACTTGACGCGGGAACGAAAGAGAGCCTCGTTCCTGGTTCACCAGCTTTCGCCACGGGTTTGCGAGCCGCACTTGCTGCCTTAGACTTTTTCCAGTAATGACGAGCTGCAACCGATCCACCCACCAATGCTATACCGATCGGACCAGCTATCGCAGAAGCTACGATTCCAGCACCCTTCATGGTTCTCTTCGCCACCTTGCTCTGTGCGACTAAATTCTCTGAGAGTGCCAGACAGCGCCGCTCGGACGGAAGACGTAAGTGATACGTGTGACCAAGCTCTACGGCCTTGAAGTGGCTCTGTGCAACCTTCAGAAGTTGGGCGTCATAAAGACGCATCTCTGACCGTGCCACGGCCAGGAATGTGCCAGAGGGTGCGTCTGACATCTTCTGTGTTGTTTCGCAGTAGAGAGACAGCACTTCTAATCCGATCTCCTCGGCCGCTGTAACATTGAGATTCCATGCTCGTGGAGAGGAGCCAGAAGGTCCGGCGGCACTAACGTTGAGCATCTCGACGAAATGCATAGTGGCTTGACTAATACAGTATGCCTGTTGGTTGAGCCATGCTTCAGGGTCTGCTGGCATGTCTGAACTGGTGTACGCTGGGGGCCCAGGACTTCCAAGTCGTCGGCCTGAACCTTTGATTGAAGAAGTCGTGGCTCGCTCGATTTTGTCGAGGTCAAGGTTTTGAGACGCAATGATGAAGGGCCGTACCAGGCAAAGAATGTCTTTCAGGTCCATGATGCGCGCCCAATTGTCCTCGTCCCACAGCGTCTCTTGACCCGACGGCTCGGCGAAAGACGCTCGAGCAGGAGCCTTGAGATAGGAGTTGATCCCACCACTAACTGCGGTACAAGCGGCCTGAGCCATGGCGAATGTGATGATTGTTGCAGGCATATTCGAGGAAGAAAAGAAGGTTCAATGGTCGAGCTTGTTCTCGAGGATGTCGAATCTTGGTGGACACTTGATGCTATTTGTATCGGAAGCAGCTCATACAATGCGGTTCTGTTCCACATGGCGGAACTTCCACAGATACAAGGTGCAATATAGCTTGACAGCCTCATGCCCAAGAGAGAGCGCTAAAATCTGCCAGTGCAAGCTTTGTCGTCAAGCTTATACAGGACGATACCCAATCGGAAACGCTCTAGAAAGCCACTTGCATGCTTCGGGTCTGGATGGAGCGAGCTCAGTCTCGAAATTCCAGCCGTCGCGAAGCGTGACGCTGGTTGGACGCCATGGTGCGGCTGAGATCCCATCATCACACATCTCGTGACATGCTCCGAACTGCGAAGTGCGAATTGCGAATTGCGAATAGCGAACTGCGAACTGCGAACGGTGCGCAGCGAACTTTGTATACAACTGGATCAGCTTGAGGGGCTCGAAATCTGTGTGACGAAATTGTGGATGAGACTAGAGCGTGGCGTTTTAGCAGCTGAGCTCCATGTTGCCATAGCCACCTAATAACCTCCGTTCGGTATCAGCTAGTTGCTGTAGCACCATGTTGTGGCTTCGCACCTCTCGTGAACATAAATGCATAAGGCTTTCCTCCAGTAATGGAAGATAACTAAATTTTACTTTCACATCTTTTCTACTTCAGCCGCTACCTTTAACACCCCCATCATCGCGCACTAGATAGCCACCATGGCTACACGCACACGCACTACCCAGACCACCAAGATACAAGAAGAATTGCAGCAAGCGACATATCAGCCGCGTCCACTGCTAGCCGACCATCCTGGCTACGTCACCGTGAACCCAAGTTCTTTATCAGTGCCGCTCCGGGCACCCACTGGAGTCATCCATTTTGCGACTGCTCAACCTGAGGAAATGATCCAACGGCCTATACTCTCTTCGCCCTCTTTACAAAGCCAGGTCCTCCTTGGCGGACTCGCAGCTGGATTGGATGGAGGTGCAAAAGCGCACATGAAGATGGGGCTTGTTCAAGAGGCGAAGAAAGAGACGCCTTTGGACCAGTGTATGAAGATGCTTAATGGAGGAGTGAGTCTCATGTCACTCATGACGGCGTGACTACGTGTTGGATCGGGATGGCTTACCTTGTTTGTCCCTGCATTGGCTGTAGCGATGCTTTTTTGCTCGGTCCATCCATCATTTTTGAAATCATAAATCGTATTCACTCCCCTTCAATGAAGTCTATTCTTCTCATCTCCAATCCACTGACTCAGCGATGCGCCAGACAAAGAACCCATTTTCCTGAATCGTTACATGAGTTTTTCTATGGTTAGCTCACTCAATCACCACGAGCTGCGCTTGCCTTGCTCACCTCCACTTCCGGGACGTGCAGTCAACACACAATCTATGCCTCGAGGAAAAGCAAGTGCACCAATCAAATTTTTTAGGTGGTCGTACAGATAGTCAGGTCAATGGTTCAGACCCTGGACAACAGGGTTGAAGAGCTCACATACTACAGGTATAGATGATCAACGCTTATGGGCCTGATGCAGTTCGTACTCAAGACTCAAGGAATACAGCCACTGGACTGATTAGTGTTATAAAGTTATAGAGCTACCGCAAGACATCGAAGGGCGTCTTATGTTTTTCTGTCACGCATTGTCAGACGGCCCTATCGACTTGATCATATTTGAGAAAGCGCCTAAAATCCTGTTTTAAGAGAAAGTCGAACTTGACGGTTAAAATGCTATTTTTCAAAAGGTCCAGTCTTAGGAACAGGGGGCCCTGCTAGCAATCCCCCAACAGAAGAACTGCAAGGGGTGTTTTCACGAAACTGCAGCCTCTGTAGCTCAAGTATCAACCAGTGGCACAGTGCACCTAAATACCTAACACTCTAGTTTAAGAGCCAACGCTCGAAGAATCCATTGGATTTGAGTGGCTGAAAGTCTTTACCCTTACGCTTCTCAATATAGAGAGTGCT
Source organism: Ascochyta clinopodiicola (assembly GCA_027946445.1). Classification (NCBI taxonomy): domain Eukaryota; kingdom Fungi; phylum Ascomycota; class Dothideomycetes; order Pleosporales; family Didymellaceae; genus Ascochyta; species Ascochyta clinopodiicola. The sequence goes on from JAPEUW010000094.1 coordinate 76,719, forward strand.
TTTGTGACTTTTTTTGCTTTTGTAGTGGTGGAAGCCTGTTGCGGTTGAAGCACAATGCAGCCGTAGATGTAGCGGGACCATAGTAAATTAGCACTAGCCTCAGGCCTTGCAGATTGACTGGAACGTAAGCACTCTAGGCAACCAATTCGAACGTGTCCCATATCTGCGAATGGAGGCTATTTTCTTTTAGATTTTCTTAAATAACAATTTTTTTAAGTAGTTTTAGCACCTTTCTATCTATATAGTTAAACACGTTCTAGTTAAATACTTTGGCCTTAGTAACTATTCTTCTAAGTCCCTTATTACACTACTAGTAGATTTTAACTTTTAGTCTCATATTTCTTTTATTTAAAATCTAGAGCTATTTTTACGATTTAATAACTATCTAGATAGATCTTTTATATAGATATTTCTAGAGTATCTAGTATAATCTTCTATAATAGAAACGCTTTCTATAGTATTAATATCTAGTTTTTTTTAAGGCTAGAGCCTCTATAAATTTACTCTAAGTATTATTATAAAGAATATAATTGCTTAAAGAGAGATTATAAGAAATTCTTTCTCTATTCTTAAGTAAACTTTACTACTAAACTATAGAAGCTAGAGCTACTAGGCTTTAGAGTAAGATATATTATAGAGAATATAAAGAGCTTATAGTAGATATACTATACGTCTAAAGTCTAGGCTATACTAATATAGTCTCTAAGCTAGCTTCTATTATAGAAGATTATACTAGATACTCTAGAAATATCTAGAAAGTAGAAGTAGAGTATATATACTATTTTAAAGAGCTATAATGTAACAAGCTATAATGTAACAAGCTATAATAGAATTGTTTAGTGTTGTAGTGTTCTAGAGCTATTCTTAGTTAGTATTAGTCTTACTCTTAGTAAAGCTGTGTAAAACCTACACTACTTGCTATTCTTAGAGAAGACAAGTATTATTCTTGTTATAAAGTACATCTATTACTATCTCTCTACTATCTATCTCTAGTAAAAAGCAAGTACTATTGCTTCTAACTAGAATTCTTATATATAACTAATAATAAGAATAGTTATCTATAGATCTACTAGACTATAAACGTTTACTATAGAAGAAACTTAGAGATACCTACTCTAAAGAGATATAGATACTAGAGTATATATCTATGCTATAGAATACTATATAATTAGATCTCTACCTAATCTTCTATAAGTAAAGAGCTACTATTCTAAATATTAAGAAATAGGCTAATATTATCTATAGAAGATTAGGCTACAGATTAACTAATAGGCCTCTAAATACAAAGTACTAGAGTAAATAGAAGCTGCAAAAATGGCTTTAGTATACAGTAACGCTATATTTGTCATCACCGCCACCGCAATCCTAAATTGCAGAGGGTTATTCTCCCCTAGCTTACGCACACCACCACAACAACAGGACTTAATTAGAAAGATCTTCTCTTCAGCATACTAACGAGGAAACATGTCTGTCCGTGGTCGTTGGTTTCGAGCTTGTCCACTGGTTTTTATTTTTGAGCGACACATCCGTTTACAAGGGGCTTGCCCATACATAGTCTCCTCTAACAAGAGTTCGGTGCTTCTAAATTCCCACTACCTTCTCGAATCTTGGCCTGTCTGCTATCGCTTGTTAGACCTGCGAATGCGAACGTGAGGCGCAGTAAGTGTTCGGAATTTGATCTGCGGGTACCGATCACAGTAACGAACAACATTCAAAAGAATATGGACGAACGGACAAGAGAGCTTGTTCTCAACGTCATATGGTCGTATGTGTAAGACTTTACTTGGATTAGATAATGTGTAGTTAGAAAATGTAAGGCAGGTGGAAGTGAGGAAACTTGGAGCGGCCGATGGGTCATAGTTGATGATGTAGGAATTATACTTGTTTAGTATCTCATCTAATAGTCTCTCTGCTATAGGTCTGAATGTAACACTGCTACGTGGCCTTGCTTTTCCATCCGTGAACAGCAGATATGCAAATAATGTGTAGTTTGTATATGCAACTGGCTGTGGTCAGCGGCCAATCAAGAGGGCTGTAGAAGTGCTTACGTAGTCAAGGATGAGGTACAGCACGTCGTCGTTCAGATCCTCGAAGCCGGCCATATTCAGACTTATAAGCCATCCTAAGAGCGATAACTGCCTCACACATGTGAGCCAGTGAGGGTTGTAGGGCAGCAAGTGTTGATGGAGAAGGCGTCAGTGATGCGAGCTAGTCTTGATACATCGTTAGCGTCCGCCCGGCAAGTTCCATGCTCGCAGCTCATCACCGCAAGCTCCGTCACGACGACGACGACGGCCAGCAACCCAACACACGATGCAGTCGCTTCACAGAACAGCAGTGACTGCTGCCCGGACGGGCCGAACCACTCTCTCGCGCCAGACGCGCCGCTACGCCCACGACGAGCACGCCCATGGCCACGCAGCCCCCGCAACCGAATCCTTGGGCGTACGTCTACCCACCCATTGCCCGCGCACGACGCGCTCCGCAGCGTTGCCGGCCTCGAATACACATGAGAGAGCGATTGCTGACTCAATTGACCCATAGCGCGGATTTTTCTGGTCGGTGGTCTGGATCCCCGCGGGCTTGGGCCTGTACGCCATCTCCAACAACTCGGACAGCGATAGGCCGTTCCTCACCCGCATGATGGACAAGTACGCCGAGGCCGAGGAGAAGCGCACAAAGCGCAACGACATCCACACGCGTATGATCGAGCAGGCTGGTGAGGACCGCGTCCTGTTCATGAACGCCAAGCCCCAGGAATACGTCGACATGAGGTTCCCCGAGTAGGTTATAGTTCCGCAGTCTACTTTCACCAGCCCACCAACACCCGCCGGGGAATTGAGAACGAGTGAAGAACCCAGCTAACACACCCCAGAATCATGAACGCCGGCTCGCCCTACAACGTCCCCGCCGGCAGCCAAGTGCCGATGACGTCCGTGATTGAAAAGTACAAGAAGCTCGCGTACGAGGACAACGAGCGCAAGCTCGAGGCGCTCGCCAACGACGAGATCAAGAGCGAGCAGCCCTTCAGCAAGAACCACCTGAGGAAGTCGCCTTACACTGTCTGAGCGTGGAGAAGGAAAAACATGTGGGGATGGAGTTGTAGATAAGATACTAAGGAATGATATCCGTCTCGTTTGTCTATTTGCTGTTCTTGTCCCAGAAAGACCGTGTGCCATGTTTTGTTCTTCTAACCCAATCCTCTCTCCTCTCCTCTCGCTATCCTAGCTCCATACACTTCCTACACTTCCATCTACACAAACATATACTCCTTCCCTGTGCCTCTACGACGACTGATCTTCCTTCCCATCCCCTTGCTCAATCCCCTTCTTACCCCCTATCACCTCAATAAAGGGCTTTTACCAACACACTCTTCACAACAGACATATGAGGTTGTGGTGTCTTTGCCTTTTCTCTCTTCTTTTCTTCTTGTTCTTCTTCATTGTCTCGCAAGAGAGAGTCTACCGAGGCTATCGAGTCCACCTTTGCCGAGGCCATCGAGTCTCGATGGCCCTGTGTCGTCTGCGTCATGTATTCGCCTGGGATACCGTTTTGGGAGAGCAGGGTTGTGCGGATTAGGTCCATACTGCGTGGTGGAGGTTGGTTGAGGGGGTGGGTGGGCTGAATAGATGGAAAGAAGGAAGGATTGATGGATAGGTGATGCACTGCTGGAAGTGTGTGATATGCTGTGCTGTGCTATGATGTGATGCCTCACACGAACCAAATCACGGTATAGTTATACCTCGAGCAATCCCCAGGCACCAAGATCCCGTCACCTCGCGTCGTTCTTACAATAACCCACCAACCAAAACTAAGATCATTTGCCAGAACGGTTGTGGATTTCCCTAGACCGCCATAGATCTGTTCGTGCGATTGGTGGCTTACATTGCTATCTGTCGTGCTAAGTTCAGGGCCAGGCAGCTATGTTTGCGTAGGCTGTTGTGACGCTAAATAAACCTAACCAACCCTCGGACAGTAGAGAATGGTGGTCAGCAATGCACATCCCGCCCAATTACCCAATTCTGCACTGCACAGCAACTCGAGACAGCAAGTTGCCATACCAGCCATTCACCGATGTAAAGTCACATGCCCACGCTGCACATTCTACGCTTCTACAATTCCAACAACAACGTCACACTCCCATCTCAACACTTTTCGCACACAATACCTACCTACACCCTTAATAGCCACCCCCATCATCTCTCTTCTCTCCAGACGCGCGCATCCAAGCCCCCATCCCGTTTCACCCCTCCAGCGACGAACCCTGAGCAGTTGACATGCTCCCACGCCCGAAACAGCGCGCTGTTTCATGGGTTGTGTAGGCGCCGTGGCTGTGCAGTCTGATGGAGTCGCGCTTTGCAGTGGTCCGGGGGTAGTGATGGGAATTCGGCGCGCTGGAAATGTGTGGGTTGTGGAGGTTGTGAGGTGCACAGCACACACGTCACTGCTGAGGGCTGTGGTTGCTGGGGTTGCGCCCCGCTTTGGGTGGATGCCGGGCGCTGATTGGCTTGTTAGGTAGTGGGTTGGAGGGGAGGTGGTGAAGATGAAGATGAAGATGAAAGTTTGATGTTCTGATGGGATGTGAGGATAAGGTTAAACTGGTGGTTCTCTGCTTGTTGATTGATTATGAATTATTGATGGTGGTTTGGACAGCCTGGACAGCTTTAATAGGTTCCAGCAACAGTAGCAACGAGCTCTCTTTGCCATCATGGCAATGAAGAAACAGATCTACCGGCAGCAGAACACGTACCATGTACAGCTGTCACTAGTGAATCGCTGGAAGCAAGGTACGTCGCGGTAACGATGTTTAAGATGAGTCTTACTTTTCTTGCAGAGGGATGTTCCTCGCAGGGCTGGTGTCTCAGCAACGCATTGCTTCACTCAGTCCTTGGAATTTATCGAGTCGCCTTTCCTTCTTTCTTTGTTTCCTCCTTTCGAGCAGCGCACCTTTCTGCTTCGCCTCCACCTGCGTCGACATGTTCTATATCCTCACGCAACTCCAGATGACGAGCGGCGACGACAGCCAGACTAAGCGGCGGCCGTTCAGCTTGCCCGCTGTCAAGAGGCAGGGACGAATCCCTGGCAACGCGCCAGCACTAAGCCAGATTGGTGAGTAAGCGGCCTTTCCTCCCAAACACAACGGCGCACGCATCACCCGTCATCTTAGCAGCGCATAAACAGCTCTTATACCAACTGCACCTGCCTGTTCTGCGCGCCCCATTCTCTGCAGAGCCCGCTGCAAGAGAAGAGAAGAGCTTCGATGCTGACATCTGCGTCCGGCCACCAGCACCGCAGCTTCCCGAGCTTAATTTCCGCATTGTCGCCAGGTACAGGAGTGACATGAACGGCGCCGTTGGACACGCAGACGACGCCCACCGCACCGCACCCATGTCCCACACCTCTCACCGCAACTTCTCTGGACCGCTGGCCGTCGAGAGTCCCAACATGGCCGCTGCACCCGTCTCACCCGTCTCTCCGGGCAACTGGAACCGGCCGAACCCGCACAGCAACCCGCAGAGCACGCCGACCAATTCCAAGACGTCACAGTACATCGACAAGATCACCTCGGAGAATGATCGCTTGCGGAGAGAGCTGCGGGCCGAGAAGCTTGCACGCGAGGACGAGGCCACGCGCATCTCGGCTGCAAAGTCCAAGGCCGAAGACTCACGTGCAGAGCTGCAGCACCTGCAGGTCCTTGCCGAGACCAATGCACGAGCGATTGAGCGCAAAGACCGCAAGCTGGACGAGATGAAGGCCACCCTCGATGCTGAAGTGCACAGACGGAAAGCGGCCGAGCAGAGGGCAGAAGAAGCACTCAAGATGCTGGGCGACACGCGGTCAGAAACACAGCGCCAGCTCGCAACGGCCTACGAGATGAAGCACATGGCCGACACCCAGCTCGAGACGGCGCGCGACGGCTTCAAGCGCATGACCGAGGGCTACGAGAAGAAGATCAAGCACATCAGCGAGAGCATGAACGAACTACGCAAGCTGCGCCTCCAAGACGCCGACAAGATCAAGCGACAAGCCGTCGTCAGCGACCAGCTACACCACGAAATGTCGCGGACCACACGGACTGAAGGCGCCTTGACAGACATGATGGGCGCCTACAAGAAGGAACACAGAATAGAGATGGACCACCTTGTCCAGGAAGCACAACGACTCAAGAAGGCCCTTCCTGCAAAAGAGCGCGCAGCGGACCAGTTGGTGCACTCGATGGAAGAGACACGCGACAAGATGCGCTGGGTCATCACGCAGCAGCAGCGTCAACAAGAGCAGCGACAACAAGGATACAAATAGGCAGAGTCTCCGAGCCCGTCGCTGCACCCACCAAAAGAAGAGAACACAAAGAAGCCTATCGACGCTAAAGAAGCATCCTGGGGGAGGCTCTTCACCACCAAGCGGAGGCATCAGGAGGGAGGCAGATAGCCGGCACCCCACCGCCACACGAAACGACAGTCATGACACATTTTGCATTAGAAACAGGGCCCGCACGAGGTCTGGGCAGGCGTTTACAGCATTGGGTGCGACGCACCGATCAGGGTACGACTGGCGTTGAATGGCATGTTGCTTGTTCTTGTTCTTGATTACTTTGAGCATTGTGTTATTTGGGTGGTGCGAGATACCCGCCAACTCAAAGACGTGTTGTTCTATTCAGCCTATTCATTGCGTTTTGCTTTGTGCGTTGTGAGTGGAGTGCTTATGCTGAATCTCTAATCTAGGCAATCGTTGTGCCAGGCTCTGAGTTGTGACTAAGCAGGGAAAGAACAACACAGCCTTTGCCACTGCTCGGTAGCCAGATAGACTGCCTCGCACTATGCAGTACTGTACTTTCGTTACAGTGTGATCGGAGCGTCTCTTGATCCGGCCACGACATCTACTCCGACTTCTACGTCTGTCAGCAACGGCTGCATGAGCGGTGCAATTCGCGAATCACTGACACTGCTGATATCGATACTCAAAACACAGACAGCTCGACTTGACGACAACAAATCTGAAACATAGCTGTTTCGACGACATGCACAGAATGAAATCGCAAAGCGAGGGTCTAAATCGTCGTCTATTGTATCGTACAGGTCAACTTTTATCGTAAGCACGTTCCCACTGATGTTGCCACATCTTAACTCCAAACCAGAAAATGCAAACAATGTTCCGCCCGGGCTGAAACGCAGCAGATCCGTCAAATCATTACTAATATTCCCGCTGGATCCGAAGTCAAGAAAAACCCGAGTGTGAAAGAGAGAGAGCGCCTGTTGTTCGTTCGAAGACTGGACTACGAGTCAGCGAGATGTCAGGAACTACTCCACAGGCCATGCGTACCAGAAGAAGATGGTCGTGCTAGTTGACTGGCGTGCCGCATTGTGGACAGCATTTTCCAGGAATCACCCAGACGGTGTCTCCGCGCTCCAGGCAGGCGGGGCAGCGACGTCCAGGAACCTGATGCAGTCAGTATAAGCATTCACCAATCGTAACACAGGAGGACGTACCGGCATGGTGGTGATGCCTTCGATTTCGTAGATGCACGGGATAGCGAACCTGTCGATGGAGGAGCGCAGGCACATGGCAGTCCTTTTCGTTGAGGCAAAGTCCGATATAAAGGTCGGCAAGGAAGAGAGAGCAATTGCGTTTGCGAAGGACAGACTAGGCGGTAGCGAGTGGAGTGAAGCTTGTTGGTGCAATATCGACGTGAGGAAGGACGATGCTTTATACGTACAGTAGCCGCCTACAAACAGCAGTACGGTAACGGCTGCTATCGCCAATCTGGCCCTGCACCTGCAGCGCGCACGCTTGTGGCGCCTTACCCTGATGCACAATACCGGGGTTGAGAAGTCATTTCCTCATGTACCTCCAACCTGCGAAAGAAGAGGATCATTGTGTACCCTCATCCCAAGTACCGGGGACGTTTGCACCATATGGTCCCACTATCTCGCGCGGAATGTTGCGAGCAGACACTGTCAGCACGCCAAAGTGGACAGTTGCTTTTTCTCCTTGCAAAACGCTCCGGCATCTGACCGATGGCTGCAGTGGAGCCTTCGAGATGGACAGGGGTATCTTTGTGTTTCCCGGTCCACGGAGCCTGCAGCCGGCGCATTCTCACATCTTCGCTGCGACGTCCAAACACCTTGACCGGCTAAGCCTACTGCCATTACCACGCGGTCGACACATCACCTGAACACCACCTCGGAGTCTCGATGTACAATCGCACACAGCCATCACAGGCAGGCGATGTGTGTCTCACAGTAGGACCATCGCGCTCGCTCGTCGCACGGCTCTGCAGATCACCCCAAGCCTCATCTGGATCGGCCTGCGGAGCGGAGGGCGGCAAGGCTGCAATGTCGTCGATGAGATCTATCGTTTTCTCGATGTTGACGCTAATGCAGCTGCTACGCTACGCGACGATTACCCTGCAAACACCATGCACGCACACACGAGCCCCTTCATCCAGCCGACTGCTTTGAAGGTTTGCTTTGAAATTGAGTGGAATCCTGGTCAGTTCATAAAATTTCAGACGGCTGCGAAGGTCTCCTCCCGTCCAATAGCCCGTTTCGCCAGATTTGGCACATGTGCACGACAGTACCACAATCTGCTCCAAACAACGTACCAGATCCTCACACTGTACAATGGTGTACATCGGCCTAAGTCACTCTACCACGACACAGGACAACACTCGTCATTTCTGCCATTTCTAGGTGCAGGCGCGAGTCAGTACCCGCATCCCCACTGCAGCGCATACAAACGCTCTACGATGAACGTTTGCGTACCATCAGACGTCAGTTGCTGGACCTTGCTAGTGCTGCTAGCGCTGCGGGGGTCGGTTTCCGGGCGCCGCGTCTAGGCTATCCGCCTTCCCCGAAACACATCTACGATCGAGGAGGTGAAACGGTGGGATGCATGGAGATTTGCGGGAGCAGCAACTAATACCGCAAGGGCGCCAGGCGTTGCTATTCTCATCTTTCTCATCTCACTTCTGCTAACCGCGACTGCGAAAAACACACTTCACGGACCGGCACTCGACTGACGTTGTGCCACTATAAGATTTTTACCACTGACATGGCAGACATGGCATATCAGGATCAATGTGCATGGTCAACCTGATACTTCTCAGCCTTGCAGCTGGCACGGCGGCCGGTGAGCCGTCCAGTGCAGTCGGGTCCTTACAGGGCCTCAGAACAAGAACACAATGGTGCCACAGACAACGACAATCTCGACGGGCCGATTGTCTGTCTACACTCGGAACAAACATACCGCTCTTCTCACTCCTGGCCACTCGGACGGCATCGCATCGAAGCTCAAGTGCCATACTGTCGGATTCTTGGTCGATCTGCCCGGTCCCCATCGGCGTGTTTCTGCGTACCGGGCTGGTGGAAGGGTGAATCGAGAAAACAGCAGACGAGTTGCAGTCATGGATTAGTCACACTGTGAGATTCTGTCTCGCAAGCAACGTGGCGCCATTCTTTGCTAGCCTAGCCAACGCAAGGGCCGTTCCGTTCATCAGACCCCATCCAGTACCCACGATGTATACAATCTCTCATCGACCCATCCACCGCGACGCGCTGGCTGAGTCGCATCGTGACCGCCACCCCGGATTACTGGATCCAGCATCGCGACACTCCTCAGATAGGTAGCTACCGGATCACCCTCCCCTACTCCATCGGTCCGACTGGGCAATTGGAGCAACGTTACCTACACGTCCGAGGAATTGTCGGTGTGCGCTGTTAGCTACGAAATCAGCACCGCACTGTCACTCACTGCCTGGCCATGCCGACACAGAAGCCGCGCTGCGACGCAAAGTATGCTGCTCGCCTTGCCTAGTGAGACGAGAAGTGGAAGACCCGTTGTAGACAGCCCGGATCGGGGCGCGTGATGCACACATGTAGCGTCGCGCGGCTCGTCGATGTGCCGAAGCGCGGTGGTATTGTGCGACGAGTGACTATTCGGGGTATTGAATGCGGCGTCGCACTGTGCTGATGTTGCTTCGGTACGCGGATAGGTACTGAGGTACTTGACTTGGCGGTGAGATAGTTTACCATCTCAAAATCTGCTACGGTGGGTTGCTGTGTTGCTTCCAATGCTTGAGGGTAGCGGCAGATGGAAGGTGGTGATGCATGACTTAGTTTGTCTGCGCTGGGTCTCAAGACGCGCAGCGCAAGCCTTTCGCCATTGACAGACTCCGGAGTCACTGAGCTCGTTTATTTGACCTGGTGATGAGATGGTTCACGATCCAGACCGTGCCATAGCGGGTTGCTGTACAGCTTCAAAACACCAGAAGAGCAGCTACGCGGTGATGATGGCATGACTCAGTCCAACCATTCCAAATCTTAGACCGACCTTTTCACGTCCAACATGCTCTCCAGCACTACCGCCTTATTAAATTCTGAGCGGTGGAACTTCACACTCCCGATCCGTACTACGTCCCCTTCCCTCCTCGACTACCACCCACTAGAGCGAGGTCGGAAGCCCAGTCCAGCCGGAGATACCACAACCGCATCGACTCAACCATGTTCGAACGTTGGTTTTCCACGTAGCTCACCCACCGAATGTGTACACCGCCATATCATGACATGTCATGTCGAGGCGTAGAGGTGATACAGAGATCCTAGCGCCGTGTGCTACGGGCATGGATCGCTCTTCCGTATCCGTCTCGGCAAATATCTGCACGACAACTAAGACACGTTGTGCTGATTGCTAGTAACGCTGAATACTGGTGTTCTGGTCATGGCATACATGAGAAACAACTTCTTTTTACCTCCTAAGTTTCATATCTCTTAAAGCCGGTATAGGTAGATTTAAGACATAGATGTATCCACATCGACAATCACACCCCGCTAGCGAAATTCCACCAGGCAGCCATCCATCCATCCAGTCAGTAGGAACGCAGTCTGCATGTGTACAGTCACGACATGCAGACCTAGCAACCCTCACCCATCTCTCCGCCAGACAGTGCCTTTGTAGCTCAGACATGATACGACTCTGCGCCGTCTAAGAGCAGCCCCTAGGCAGCAACGCAGAAGACAGTATGCCTGCATTCCATCCGAGGCGCCGGCACGTCTACTCACTGGTTCTGCACGACTATATCCCGGGGTTCTGGAAAGTCGTAGCTGCAGGCTCCCGCATCCAGCGCCGCGGAGATGTACGCACGCGACTGGCTTCACAGCTTGTGGCTGGCTTGACACCGGACGTTGTTCCGGGGTGGCGTTGCGCAGTGATTCAGATTCAGATTCAAATTTGGATCGGGGTTGGGGTTGTCTACCATTGATCAACCGACTAATTAGCCAACTGCCCGGATGATTCATTGACTCAACCACCACCCAGGCTCTTGGAGAGTCGTGTCTGCACGCACCCATATTCAGCGCCACGGAGATATGCGCACACGACTAGCTTCTCAGCTTGTTCCGGGCTGGCGTGTGCGGCGGTTGGTTGTCTGCCATTGATTGACCGGCTGGCTGACTGACTGACTGATTCACCGACCGACTGGTTCACCGACCGACTGGTTCACCGACTATCTGAATCACCGACTGCATCCACCAAAACGCAATGGCATTTAGGACTCTCGCATACCGTGTGTAACCTCGAACACTCCTGATTCGCATCCCAGATCGGCTCCCTTCACGACCAATCGCTTTGCTCTCCACCACTGCGTGGGAGTGAAACTGTGGCGTTAGGGTGCGGAGATGCACTCCGCTGTCAGCGGCGGTGTTTTGTGGTAAGGGTTGGGGTGGAGGTGGTGTTGGTTTCACTTTGTACGGTAGTGAGCTGGAGTCATTTGGGGAAAGGCAGGTATGACACGGTGTAGAGATTGGTGGGCATGTGGATGTTAATGTTGGTTGTTGGTTCTTAGAGAATGGATCTGTTCGAAGCTGGACCGGACTATTGAAGCTTCGCGAGCCAAGGTAGGAACTCTGATTGGAGTTTTTTTCATCTCACTGGCCGTTTCAGACTATGGGGTATTTGCAAACTATATCAGCTCGAATGAAATCCACAATATCTCATCAAAGGAACGAAGACCTTTCCTAGCTCTATCCATAGTCATCCAGTGTCCGCTGCTGTCGGAGAGGGAGTTGTAGATGAAAGCATCTTCAAGCCGCCATTCTCAGCGAGCTTTTCTGATCACGACTACAAGCCCACGACTGATATGCTTCCAAGGGTCAATCTGGCTGAACCAACAGAACATTCATGGGTGCTTTGACATCTCGACTAAATCAATAATCAATTGTTTGTCTCCAAATGGAATCAGGCACAGATTCTCAAGTGCTGAGTAAAGACTCTCATTTATGAATTGCCTTCGCGCTCTGCAGAACGCAACATAACAATATCAAACGCCTGCCCTAGCTGATGTATAGCTTCAGCTCCAATCTGATGATGTAACACTATCCGCGGTCCATCCAAGTTGATACCCAGACTCTTTCCAATATCATTCCACTCCTCATTTCTAACCCCTAAAGCCCGGAGATCAATCCAAACTTGATTCGTCTCAACATCCTTCGTAAGTCTGCCGCCTCTGCTCTGCCACATCTCCCCCACCTGCTTCGCAATCCGATGCACCTCTCTAAGCTTCCCTGTTTGCCCGTTCCCAGGGCCAAACTGCTCTTCCACGGCCACCCTTGCAGCAGCACTCAGCACACCCGACTGCCTCATCCCACCTCCAATGCTCTTCCTTATCCATCGTGCTTGGGCAATGTGCTCACTACTACCCAGCACCATGGCACCCATCGGAGCCCCCAAATTCTTGCTAAAGTCTACAGACACAGTATCGACAAGCTCACAATACGCCCGCAGACTCCCGGCCCCTGCAGCTACAGCCTCAAACAGCCTTGCGCCGTCTAGATGGATTTTAACGCCGTTTTTACGCGCCCATTGGCTGATCTTGATCATCTCAGCGAGCGGCACAATGACCCCACCGATGGTGTTTTCCAACGCAATGACCCTTGTCGGGCACTTATGAACATTATCAGAGAGCACAGCGTTAGCCTCAATATCCTCGACTGTCAGATACTTCCCATTCGAGGGCACAACAGCCTGTATCATCGCGCCGCTCATGAACGCCGGACCTCCCGCTTCATGGGTGATGATGTGAGCCCGGGCGTCTGCGAGGATAGCGTGAGGTGGCTGTATTAGGAGGGTGCGAAGGGCGAGTTGGTTCGCCATTGTTCCTGTGATGACGAAGAGACCGGCTGCTTGACCGCATCGCGCGGCTATGTCGGACTCGAGGTCCATGGTCGTGGTGTCTTCGCGGAAAACGTCGTCGCGGAGTGTGGTGTTTACGATTGCGGCAAGCATTCGGAGGGACGGGGTTGTGATTACATCGCCTGTGGATGGGAATGAGTATTGCATGGATCGTTGTTAGAATAGTGAGAACATACTTCTAAAGTCGCTTGCTGCTGGACCTGCTGAATTCCACGCGATGGATTCGGTATGGTCTCTCAGAAGCTGTTCTATTGCGAATTCCTTGCATGATTGCTTGATAGGTTGAAGATCTCGAGAATCTTGTGCTGTGTATCTCTCGTCCATTAAAGGCTTCGTTAACATTTTTTGTATTGGAGAAAGATCCTCAATAGCAATTAGGCTTTGCTGGAGCGTGTCGTTTCGTCCTGTGTCTGGAAGCAGCATCGTAATGGGCGTGATTGGCTTGGTGTTTCTTTGCTCCAGAACCTCCGCTCAAACTTTGAGATATACAGATGAGCGACGCGAGAAAATATATCATTCTCTAGGTTTTCGATCTGGAAAAGGACCATTCAGGGTGGTGCTTACCTGAGGACCTGCATCGTACATGCTCTGCCCACCAATCGTCCCTACCTTACATACTTAGCGCTTATCTCACAAGTCAGCCGCCCTACACAGCTTTATTGAACAGCACGCATCGCAGTCAAAATAACCTGCTCAGCATAAGCTCTAGTAATACCCGTACCTCATTCTGGATCTGGGGAGACGGGAGCGTGCAGAGCGAGGCTGTGTTGGCATGCTAGAGTCCAACAACTGACTAAGCTTACCAACGAACACTCTAGATTCTGCGCGACTGCGCAGCAGTGCTTGTGTTACCTTCTTAAAATGTGATAGGCGACTTTCCCAGCCGCGGTTTAGTGGATTGACTGCCAGCCTCGAAATCACGGACTGCTACCCAACGTCACTTGTAGTGCATGAAAGAAAAACACTACTTCGTAGAAAGGGAAAGACATCCCCATGTGACTTACTGACGTACCCCCACAATCTTCCCCGTATTTCCTCTCGAGGCAGCATCGTGCCCACCATGGATTCCGACAAGCCAGATAGCATCCTCCACGCAATCAACGAATCAGGACTCCGCAGAACAGTTTCCAATCACGTAGAATGGCAAAAAGACCACGCTCAGTACCCTCGAAACTGGTCGTCATACCGGAAATGCTACGATGCGACAGTCATCGTGTTTTTCGAGTTTTACACGTTGAGTTGATCCCCTGTTTCTGCGATGTGACATGCCACTGATGCAGTGTAGGACTGTGATTAGCACGACCGGGGTACGCAGGCCCTCCAGACCAGGAATTCCTCCGTGTGGATTGAACTAACTCTACCAGCCCTCTGCTGCGGCTGCAGCCATGCAAGAGTACCACCTCACGCGGGTAGTGTCTCTAGTCGGATTTGTATTCATGCAAGTACAATCCCCCAACATCTATTCATACAAAACACCCCAATTGACTTCCACAGGTACCAAATCGGGCAAGCAATCGGCGGCCTCCTAGTCCCGCCCTTTTCCGAATCATTCGGCCGGCGGAAACCCTACCTGTACTCGTGCGCAGCATATAGCATCGGCTCGCTCATAACGGGCGTCGTGCCTTCAGCAACCGGCGTGTTTGTCGGTCGTTTCATCTGTGGTTTTGCTTCTGCTGCGCCGTCGGTTGTTATCGCGGGGAGTGTGCAGGATCTGTACGCGGGTACGCATCGGGTGTGGATGGTGTTGGTTTGGAATGGCGTTACTACGCTGGGGCTTACCATTGGGCCTATTTATGGAGCCTACATGGTGGAGGCGATGGGATGGTGAGTAAGTTGAGCCATCACACTGTGCAGTGCTAAGCAAGAACATCAGGCGCTGGATATACTACACCTCGGCCATGGTCACCACCGTACTCCTCCTGCTCCTCTTCCTGACCCGCGAAAGCCGCTCCACAAAGCTACTCTCCCAAAAGCTCGACAAACTGTCGAAACAGTATCACGAGAAACTAGAACCACACCACAACCCTGACGCCGTCCCCAATGGCCGCGCACTGGTCGAACTCATTCTCCTGCGCCCAGCCCGTCTCGTAGCCACCGAACCCATCATAATGCTTGTCTCCCTCCTAAGCGCCACATCATGGGGACTAGTCTACCTCTTCACCGAATCCCTCTCAGTCGTGTACTCTTCCTACAACTGGCCCGCAACAACAACCTCCCTAGCCTTCCTCGCCATCGCCCTAGGAATCCCACTGAGCATCATCCCCCGGCTGTGGGAAGTCCGTCAGGGTAAACTAAAAAAGCTGCACAATAAGCCCACGACCCCCGAAGACAAAATCTACGGCTTCGTCATCGCGGCGCCCATGCTCGCACTCGGTCTCTGGCTCTTCGCATGGACAATCCCACCACACGTACACATCCACTGGTCCGTCTCCATGCTCGGACTGGTGTGCATCGGCTTCGCAGCCAACGAGTTCGCATACACGCTGAACGGGTACCTATCCGATTCGTACACCATCTACGCGTCCTCGGGTCTCGCGGGTCTCGCCTTCTTCCGCGCGCTGGTCTCGGGACTCATGCCGCTGTTTGCGCACCCGATGTTTTCTGGGCTCGGGGGGAATGTTGCTGGGTCCGTGTTGGCGGCTGTCGCTACGGGGTTTTGTGTTACGCCGTGGGTGTTTTTGAGGTTCGGGAGGGGGTTGAGGGAGAGGAGTCGGTTTGCGGGGTTTAGTGCGGAGGTTAATGAGCGGTTTGGGGATGAGTGATGTGGGGGG